>JAMPIV010015833.1:0-73755 GCA_024509875.1 Oreohelix idahoensis
TCTTTATTGTTGTGAATATCTCATTTATATATCTATATCTCTGTTCTTTGACACTCCTGACTCATCTTTAAACTCTCCCCAATTCTCTTCACAACCATCCTCCTGACACAAAGAAGGCCTAATTTTACAGTAAATTTCCAAAGAGTTGGCACTTGTATCACAAACCACCTAGACTTTTAAATTTCACTGATAATAAGACGAAGCTATATCTAAAATTTCAATAAATCTGAAACTAAGCTTACCTTTAAAAAAGAAAATTATTCAACAATTTTTACTAGTGTCATAAATGTGATATAATATTATCTGATATCTTCTCCTTTCTCACCCGCCTTCAGACTTCAAATTACTGACTCTAATAAAGGCAGTAGTCAGCTCAAGGCCCCTGACATCTCCAAACAGTTTTTCGTGGAATAAAGTAGGTTGCTGCCATATGCTAATCCGTTCATTGCTGTAGGTTGAGCAGGACAGCAGCAGATGTTCATCTGTCACAGTGCTGATGCCACAGGTGCAGAGATCTGATGCACCAATCATGTACCTGTGGTACAGATGGTTTCACAATCTGTTGTGTCCAGTGAGTAGCTGGAAAATGATGACCTGGTATCACCTAGATAGCTGATAATAGGCATCATTTTTATATGACCTGGATGCTCTCTTTCTCATTTATATCTGATATACAAATGTTCAGACACACAAGCATTCATATTCTAACAAGTGTTAAACAATTTGGTCAAACCTGTTTGTGTCTCTGGCTACATCTTCATACACACTCTGGACACCAATCTCCAATCTTGTACAGCCATATTTCAACATGTCACTGATGAAGGAGACAACGACAGGTTTATATTATCATACAATATAACAACTTCCAGCCAGGGGCTCTGTGAGGAGACAACAACAGTTTTATATTTTCATACAATATAACAACTTCCAGCCAGGGGCTCTGTGAGGAGACAACAACAGGTTTATATTATCATACAATATAACAACTTCCAGCCAGGGCTCTGTGAGGAGACAACAACAGGTTTATATTTTCATACAATATAACAACTTCCAGCCATGGCTTTGTGAGGAGACAACAACAGGTTTATATTATCATACAATATAACAACTTCCAGCCAAGGGCTCTGTGAGGAGACAACAACAGGTTTATATTATCATAAAATATAACAACTTCCAGCCAGGGGCTCTGTGAGGAGACAACAACAGGTTTATATTATCATACAATATAACAACTTCCAGCCAGGGCTTTGTGAGGAGACAAAGACAGGTTTATATCATCATACAATATAACAACTTCCAGCCAGGGGCTCTGTTACATGTGTAAAGCAGACACAATCACTGAACTGCTATCAAACATTACAGGGTCATTGAAAAGTCATTCTCTATTTTAAAATGTGTATATCCTGACTTGTATCTATTGGATATACACAAAACAAATGTCAAAACAAAGAAACAATAACTGCCAGATGACTCCTAAGTTTCATTTTTTGTATTTCCAGAAATAAAATGAAAAATAAAATCTACAATGACGAATAAACTGATGTTACAAGAGAAAAAGAAAAATCTCCGCTGGAAATGAGGTCTGGGGGTCAGTAGTTGAACTTTAGCAGTGGTAGAAGAAGTAGAGGTAGAAAATTAAACTTATCAGTCAAATGACAGTTACTGTTCCTAGTTTTGATGTGTTTTATGTATACCCAATTGATATGAGTGAAGATAAACCAATGGTAAAACAGGGAGTGGCACCCTGTGCACCTAGACATGTAAACCACAGCACACAATTTAGCAATAACAAAAATACAAAAGGGAAATAACAGAAACTTCCTACCATAAAAAATTATTAATCTGGATTTGTTTTTGTCTTCTTTTAAAATAATAATCAACCAATCAATCAATATCAATAACCCAGTGCATTCCTGAGGGTGTATGATAAAACAAAGAAAGAGTAGAAAGTGCAATGCAAGATTAATGTACATACATATAGTGGGAACATTGGATATCAATGAATCAACAAGACTCCAGCTGCTGGTATTTGGCATCAAACATAAAACTAGCTGGGATGGGTCAGGTGTGCATACAACCTGTGCTACAGAAACAATCAGTATTCATACCCTTTGACATTTACTGAGGGAGACTGAGCACTAATGGGTTTGCCCTAGTGCAATGATGTCAATCTGGAACAACAATAACAAAATGCATACATGACTGATGTGACTGTGACTGCAAATAACTGTTTCAAATATTGTCATAAAAAGTGACCAGGTAGAGAACAGAAGTAGCAGAATTTAGTGATAAGAAATACAGCCAGGGATCACACACAAAAATGCCATGGACTGTGACCTATTATCTTCATATATACTAGAAGATGTAAAGGTTAAAATATAACGGTTTAAAAAAAAGTCCCATAGCAGAAACTGTTGTGGGTGAGTGTTAGACTTAACCATCCTAGGTCCACCCTTTTAGCAGTGAGGTGACCAGTTTCCCTCCTCGCTGCCTTTTTCTTCCCTAACTCAAGAACAGAGTCAGGCACCCATTTACAGCTGGGTAGACTGTAGCAAGATGCCACCAGCTTTCAATCCCTGCATCCAGTAACTGTTTCGTGAAAGGAAAGTGCTCTAACTGCTTAGCCAATCGGATGCTCATGTAAAGGTTACTGAATTAATAATGTTTTCTTAAACACAATAAAATCATTTCAATATCCATATGAATACTGTATGACAGCTCACAGCAACTGGATCTGAAAATCCATACAGAAAAGGCAAATTATAGCCAGACTGTACTTTAAGAAGCATCTCCACAAGAGCTAGACTCACAGCACAAGGCAGTCCTTGTTCTGGCACCCCAGTGTAAAATAAATAGAGGGAGATAAAAACAACACAAAGAGATGATAATTGGCTAAACAGACTAAACAGGAGAAATAAGATATGGATAGAACTTAAGTGAATGGAACGGAGCAGAAAGTATATGATGGCTGTCAAGAGTTAAGGGTAAAGATGATAATGTTAAAAAAAAAAAAAGATCATACCTCAGATGCTTCTTCAGACAGTAGTCTGGTCTTGTTTCTATTGTTATACCAATACACTTTGTTGTACTTTTCTCAGAGAACCTGCAACGTAGCAAGAAAAGTTATGAAAAAAAAAAAGAAAGAAAGAGACATCTTTTTCATTATTTAGAAGAAAAGTTACATGTTTTATGCAAGAAACTACTATCAATAAAAGAACTAAGAAAATACAGTTATACAGGGTGAGGCAAAAATCACTTGACAGTGACCGATACTGAACATTCATTGAAAAGGTTGGGATAACATAACTTCTTCAACTTTTTTATTATAAAAAAAAAATATTTAAATTTGTGACTTTTGCCTGTATTTCAGATTTTTATTTTATTTCATCTTGCATTAATAAATACATCTAACTGTCAAGTGACTTTTGCCTCACCCTGTATATGAACAGATCTGCTGTTTGATGATCGAAAATGAAGACATGCTGTTACATTCCTGACTGTGTGACGAATAATTTCTATAATCTGTGAAAAATAAACTTTGTGCTCTGTAAGGGGAAAAACAGATCCCTTCTGATAATGTAATAACTTAAATTATAAAATGTCCAATGTATAACATAATAATAACCTATAAATAACACAAATGTGTACAGTGTACTGTAAAGTCAAACTTACTTTACAGCTTCTTGCACGTCAGCACTACAATGTCCACTGAGAGCATCATGTAGATTTCTGCAGAAATCAATGTCATGTTAACAACTCAGTGAATAAACTAGATCAGGGATTGGCAACCTAGGAGCTTTTGGGATCTAATTTAGTAACACTGAGCCCTCTAAAGGTCTACCCACACATATATATATATATGTAATTTTAAGATCAATGGTACCTATACCTTGTAGCGGTATGGCAGCTTGCGTACCCTGACAATCCCTAGAGCTATGCCAGTGGGAGTTTTACTCCTGGTAGGTTCAACCAAGCTGGACTGGTCTGTGTGGGTAGGGGTCAGACAAAAGCTGGTACCCTGGTCCTCCAGGTTGGGGGTTTTAGCATAGGGCTGACACCCCTGTCTATGTAAAAAAAATAATGAAGTTACGGAAACAACATCAAATAAACAAACTTTGCTGCGGGATGGACATTCGGAGTCTGTGGCTCGTATGACTGTCAGTGGTGAAAGCCGAAAGGAAGCCACTGACATGAAAACGGATGTCCTGACCGCAAAACAGGATACAAGAATAGGATTTTGGAATGTCAGGACAATGTACGAGACAGGTAAACTAAGACAGGTCACGGCAGAAATGAGAAACTATAGGTTACACATCCTGGGGATAAGCGAGAGCAGATGGACAGGGGCAGGAAAAGTTAAAACAGCAACAGGAGAAACAGTACTTTACTCTGGAAGAGAGTATGGACAGCACAGTGAAGGCGTAGCCATTATTCTACAGAAAGGGATAGAAAGGACATTACTGGAATGGAAACCCATCAACAACAGACTGATACGATTGAGATTGAGAGGGAGATTCACCAACACTACAATAATACAATGCTACGCACCAACGAATGATAGCGATGAGGAGGTCAAGGATGAATTCTATCAACAACTGCAGAAAGAAATGGAGGACACACCTAGATATGATCTTGTTATAGTAATGGGAGACCTCAATGCGAAAGTTGGTACACACACAATACATACAATGAAAGAACAATGGGGAAATGCGGCAGCGGAATAGCAAACGAAAATGGGGATAAGCTAATAAAGTTTCTGTAGCATTAACAACCTGGTCATTGGAGGAACACTTTTCCCACATAAGGAAATTCACAAGTTAACATGGGAATCACCAAATGGTCGGGACAGAAACCAGATAGACCACATCATGGTTAACGGTAGATGGAGACATGCATTACAAGATGTGAAGGTAAGAAGAGGTGCAGATGTGGGAAGCGATCACCATTTAGTAGTAGCAAAACTGAAAGTGAAACTAAGAAGGGCTGGACCAACTGTAACTACACAGAAAAGGTTTGACATCAGCAAATTGAAGGACCCCCTTACCAGAAAAGCGTTTGCGGCCGACATTAAGAAACGATATCAATTTGCCAAAAGCCAGGAAAAAGACATTGACTGATGATATAGACCAGAATTTTAACACCATTTCAACAATATATAAGGAAAGTAGCAAATCATGCTTAGGATTCCAGGAAAGGAAGAAGCAAGACTGGATAACACCAGAAACACTAAACACCATAAAGATGAGAAAGGAAATGAAAAGAAAGAAAACAGAAGCGAAGTCCCCCAGGTTAAAGCAACTATATAGCGAACAGTACAGTCAACTGGACAGGGAAGTTAAACGCCAAACCCGAGCCAACAAAAGGAATTTCCTAGACGATCTTGCAAAACAGGCAGAAGAGGCAGCACTGAGAAATGAACAAAGCACAGTATACAAAATAACTAAATTCATCAGCGGAAAACAAGGTGCAAACAATATTACATTAGTAAGAGATAAGCAAGAAAATCTCATCAAGACAGCAGAGGGACAGGAAACAAGATGGGCAGAGCACTTCAGAGAAACTCTGAACAAGGAAATACCAGAGACACAATTGAATGTTCCTGAGGCTGAAAACGATCTAGATGTAAATACAGACATTCCACGAAAAGAAGAAATCATCACAGCAATCAAAGGGTTAAAGAACGGTAAAGCTCCGGGCCATGATAACTTAAATGCAGAGCTATTTAAGACAGACCCTGAGCTAGCAGCAGAACTATTAGAACCACTATTTGCACAAGTGTGGAAAACGGGGACAACACCATCAGAGTGGAACAAAGGAATAATTGTCAAATTGCCCAAGAAGGGAGATCTTTCAGACTGCAATAATTGGAGAGGAATCACTCTTCTCTCAGTTCCCAGCAAAATACTAGGCAGGATAATTATACAGAGAATCTCAAAGGCAGTAGACTACAAACTGAGGAAAGAACAAGCAGGATTTAGAAAGAACAGAAGATGTGTAGACCATATATTCACTCTCAGGAACATTATAGAGCAGTGCTCAGAATGGCAAAGACAGCTTTACATAAATTTTGTTGATTTTGAAAAGGCTTTTGACAGCATACATAGGGACAGTTTATGGAAAATACTGAGGGCTTATGGAATTCCAAGCTGCATAGTGTCAATCATAAAAAGCCTCTATGCCAACTTTACGTGTAGTGTTGGGCAGAGCAACCTAACCTTCGAGGTTAAGACAGGAGTACGACAGGGATGCCCCTTATCAACCACTCTATTTTTAACAGTCATAGACTGGGTGATGCGCCAGACAACAGAGGGCAGTACAAGAGGAATAAGATGGACTACATTTTCAACATTGGAAGATCTGGAATATGCAGATGACATTGCACTGCTGGCACATTCACATCAACACATCCAGGAAAAAACGGATAGACTCAATAAATTTAGCCAGCAGGTGGGCTTGAACATCAATTTAAAGAAGTCTGAGGTCATGACGCTCAATGTGAGCAACCCTGAGCCCATATCAGTAAGGAATCAGCAACTGGTACAGACAGATACCTTCACGTACCTAGGAAGCATAGTAACACCAGACGGTGGGGCAGGCAAAGACATCAACATCAGAATGAATAAGGCAAGAACAGCCTTCTTTAGCCTAAATAACATCTGGAAGTCCTCCCAATACAGCACAAGCACAAAATTAAGATTATACCAGAGTTGCGTGCTTTCTGTGCTTCTCTATGGTGCGGAATGCTGGAGAGTCACAGAGAAGGAAATGTCAAAATTGTCCTCTTTTCACACAACATGCCTAAGAAAAATTCACCGAATCTTTTGGCCGAATACCATCACCAACCAAGATCTGCTTACTCGTAGCAAGCAAGAGGACATGCATACCATCATAGCTGGCAGACGCTGGAGCTGGGTTGGTCATGTCCTCAGAAGAGACCCCGATGCCATCACAAGAACAGCTATGCTTTGGACCCCTGAAGGAAAGCGAAAGAGAGGCCGACCAAAAACAACTTGGCGGAGGACTGTGGAGGCTGAGATGCAAAGAATGAACCAGAGTTGGGGCACTGTACGAAGGATGGCCACCGACCGTGCAAAGTGGAATCAATTTGTTGTTGCCCTACAAGACGCCACTAGGCGTGATGGCCACTGACTGCTTTGACGGTCGGTGGTTAAGGATCGAAGAAGAAGAAGAAGTAATTTTAAGCCGGGAGTGGGGGATGACGAACCCTACAAAGAAAAGATCACGTTCTCATCTCCTGCAGTTCACAAATATATTTTAATAGCCAGTTCGAGAGTTTTCAATTTTAAATGCCGGCAGGAGAGGTCCAGTAAGACTTTTCCCTAGTTTAAAAAGTCTTTCTTTTTATCCCCCCCCCCCCCCCCCCCCCCCCCCCCCCCCCCCCCCCCCCCCCCCCCCCCCCCCCCCCCCCCGCCGCCCAGAATCTACCAAATCATTCACTGGGATCTACTGGTTATCGACCTCTGAACTAGACTATACATTTGTATACCATTATCAATACGCTTCAGACCCCTGTACAGCATAGGTTTTTAGTCAGCTTATGCTAAGCTCCCCTTTTTTATGCCATTCATTCAAGTTCCTTCCATGTTCTCTGTACAAAAGAGAATGTCCATCTCAGAGACAGAGGAAGACAAAGAGAGCAAATACTGGACAGTTTGACATCGTGGCATGGAAAGGCAGTAAACAACAGAACTGAAAATCTTCCACAGGAAGTTGTGGAGAGACATGATCTCCTAAGCCACTAGGCGTGGTACTTGAAGAAGTGTGATTCAATTTAATATTATCCTGAGTTGTGATTGTAACAATATTTCTCTGCAAATTTCCTAGTTATAGAAGATATGAGAAAAAAGACGTTGGAGATGGTAAGATGTATATTCAGAAAATCACTGGCTAACACAAAAATGCAGTCTTCGGTGTTTAACCTACAGGATAAAAGAAATACTGGAAGACTTCAAAACAGATGGAGAAGAAAATATGAGGAAGAAATAAGACGGACATGGAAGGCATGGAAAGACCTGGAGCATACTGCCAGCGACAAGATGGCTTAGCTGCAGATGAAAAAGCACCACAGGAAACAGAATAGTAATGAAAACCACATTAACCATGTTGGAAAAACTGTAACCTACACAAGAATTTGTAACGCTAATGAGACACAGCAGTGGAGTCGAGAGACTGTAAAAAAAGTTAACTTTTACAAGACTTATGCCAAGACTGTCATAACGTTACCACCCATTCAAGTCCCTGTTTTTGTTTTGTATTATTGTTTTAATGAATGAGTAGTTACAAAGTAATCTACGAAAGCCACGTATTCATTTATTCACATATATACCATACTTATACATATAACTCCCTATACATGCATAATGTTATGCCATATGACTAGTAAAATAAACTGTAGCTGGAAAACGTTTTGGTCGACCCCACATCTCAGGTCAACAGGTGACAAGATAATGCTCGAGTCAATGTGTGTATGTGCATGCCAAGAACAAAATTTAAGGTCCTATGGGCATAAAGTAATAATGTAACCACAAGATGACTTCTATCATTGGGCAGGCCATCATACTATATCAAATACTACTCTTATTATCAAAACATAATTTTCAACATCCTATTTCTTGTTACTTCATGACATTTCATAAACTATACAAGGTCAGGAGAAATCACTACCTCATATCTAGTACACTACAAACAAAAATGACCAGGAGTACTTGGTTCTTCGTGACATCTAATAAATTACATAACACAGTCAGAATTACTTGTTTCTTCATGACAACTGATAAATTACATAACACAGAAAGAATTACTCGTTTCTTCATGACATCTAATAAATTACATAACACAGTCAGAATTACTCGTTTCTTCATGACATCTAATAAATTACATAACACAGTCAGAACTACTCATTTCTTCGTGACATCTGATAAATTACATAACACAGTCAGAATTACTTGTTTCTTCATGACATCTGATAAATTACATAACACAGTCAAAATTACTTGTTTCTTCATGACATCTGATGAAATAAATCAGAAGCACTTGTCTGTAACATCTAAGACTCTACACAACGAGGTTTGGAATACCCGTTGCTTTATGAAAATTAATGGAATATACTACATGATACATGGGTACGTGGTTTTTTAACACTGAACAAATCAAACAACAAGGACAGGAGCACCAGTGTCTACATAACATCTAAGAAGCTAAATCACAAGATTACTTGTATCTTTCTAAAACACCAAGCAAATTTAAATCTTCACTGTCCGTAGTATCAAGGGCCCCACAATCCTAATGAACCTTACCGTATAAAGTAATCCCTGTAGTCATCAGGAAGACTCATGAATGTTCCACCCATGACAATGAACTCCACTTTATCAACACTGTGGCCTAGTTGCTGCAGCTACATACATACAAAGGAAAGAGGGTGATACACCGTGATAATTATGTATGTTAAATGCCTTCATAAATAAACAAGTTTGCAGCAGATGTAGCTATTTTTAAACTATGTTATTCCTGAAACCAAATGAGTTACTATCAGTGGCATAATATAGTGGCTGTCCATCTTCTGTTAACTCACTGGTGTTTTCAGCAACATTTCAGTTGATAAAATCCCCCTGGTTTCTTAAAGACTTAACAAAATTGAATTCCGTAACCATTTGATGACTGCTGTAAAAATCCACGACTACATTTATTAAACAACTTAGTTCAAATGTAATAAAAAATCAAAATAAACGTAACATTAAATGATGTTAACCAAAAGCCAAAAACAAATTTTTGCTGCGATTTTCCTCATTCTCTCCTCCTGGTATTCCCCTTTCTGAAAAAAAAAAATTTTAATTCTAGAAATTTAGAGAGCACTCGTTAGCCTCCACCTATACATGTAATCCTACTGTAATCCCATTAAAAATTCATTTCAGAAGTTTCCAGAGAAGAGCTGAGTAGCCTCAGTACATGTGTACTTACTTATAGTCATTCCTCTTCTACCTTGGGGTGTAGAGGTTTGCCAGAGAGAGCTCCATGCTAGTATCCGATTAGCTGTCTACCCCCTAGCCTGGTTCCAATCTAGTCTTCAGTCCTGCAGAGATTGTCTAATGTCCTCCCATCGAACTATTGGTCGTCCTGGAGGTCTGGATCCCTGGTTCTTGGTATCCTATATTTGTCATGGTAGCCGATTCTTCTCTCATTCTGCAGACATGGCCAAATCATCGCAACTGGGATTGTTCCACTTGGGTCTGCACGGGCTGGGTTTTGAGGCCACGACACATTGTCTGGTTGCGGACCATGTTTTGTTACTTCAACCACCTTCTTCATATACCGCATTTCTGAGGTTTGGAGCTGGCTTTTGTAGGTTGTAGTTATTGCCCATGACTCGCATCCATAAGTCAAGAGTGGGACATGGGTGGACATATGTGCAGTGTATTATAATTCTCACCCGTGTGTTACTGGGGCCCGAAAGGGGAGCAAAGAATAGTAACACTGTCCCCTGCCAAGCATGTCGTAGAAGGCGACTAAGGAGGGTTGGGCATGGGGCCGGTTACCCCATCCTGTAAAAAAAATTTAAACCACAAAAAACTTCAACAAATATGAACAAGTCAAATAAAGAAAATAAAACACAGCCATCCAAGACAGGGGAAGGTCCTCTCGCGGGGAGGCGTATGATGCAACACAGAGAAAGCCGAAAGGAGTCTGTGTTGCTGACTAACCTTCTTTCTTCTAGGAGAACTTCCAGATTTGGCACCTGGAATGTTCGGACATTGAACGAACAAGGGAAAGTGGCACAAGTAGCAGCAGAAATGAGGGAATACAAAATCGAGGTTCTGGGAATGTGTGAAACAAAGTGGAAGGGGGTAGACAGGAAGAAACTCATCACAGGTGAATTGGTGCTGTCCTCAGGACACGAAGACGAAAGTTCACACCACAGTGAAGGGGTAGCTCTTATGTTATCTAAAGAAGCACAGAAAGCACTCATTGAATGGGAAGCTGTGGGACCCAGAATAATAACAGCTATTTTCAAAACAGCTAAAAAGAAAATTCATGTCAATGTCATCCAATGTTATGCACCAACTAATGACAAAGAAGAGTCTGTGAAAGAAGCATTTTATACTAAACTACAGGAAATTATGGATAAAGTAAAAAGAAGAGACATCACAATTTTGATGGGTGACATGAATGCAAAGATAGGTACAGTCAATACCGGATTTGAAGAAGTCATGGGAAAACATGGGCTAGGAGTAATGAATGAAAATGGAGAACTATTCGCAAACTTCTGTGCTTCAAATCAACTGGCTATAGGAGGAAGCATGTTTCCACATAAGAGAATACACAAGGCAACATGGATATCACCAGACCATAGAACAGAAAATCAGATCGATCATATATGCATAAAGAAGAAGTTTAGATCATCATTGCAGGATGTAAAGGTATATAGAGGAGCAGATGTGGCATCAGATCACCATCTTCTGATAGCCAAAGTAAAAATGAAACTCAAGAGATATGCAACAACGCAAAATTATAGACAACAGTTTAATGTAGGACAGCTAAGAAATCAAGAAACAAGAGACAAATTTGCGGTCACAGTATCCAACAAATTCCAAGTGCTCCAACAGTTGGAAGATGTAGAGAATACAGAAGACTATTGGCAGCAGGTCAAAACGGTATGGAAGGAGACATGTGAAGAAATACTGGGGAAAAGGGAAAGACAACAAAAAGCATGGATAACAACAGAAACCATCAATAAGATAAAAGATAGAAAAAAACAAGAAAGCAGAGTTAAACACAAGCAAAACCAGAAGTTCCAAAGCCAAGGCTCAAGAAGTGTACACAGAAGCAAACAAAGAAGTAAAAAGAAGTATCAAAAGAGACAAGAGGAAGTATATTGAGGAGTTGGCAAGAGAGGCAGAAGATGCTGCAGCCAAAGGAAATATGAGAGAACTGTATAGCAGCACAAAGAAGCTAACAGGGAAATACAAGCAAACAAGTTGCCTCATAAAAGATAAGAATGGGAAACTGCTCAGCAATATACAAGAGCAAATGAAGAGGTGGACAGAATATTTTGGGGACCTTCTCAATAGACCAGCTCCACAAAACCCGCCAGACATCCAGCCAGCAGAAGAAGAGCTACAAATTAACGGTGAAAGACCAACGAAGGAAGAAATAAAGAAAGCCATAAAGCTTCTAAGAGATGGAAAAGCGTCTGGACCTGATGGCATTCCAGCAGAGGCCATCAAAGCAGATATCGACACGGCTACAGAGATGTTATATAAATTACTTGGTAAAGTCTGGGAAAAAGAAGAGATACCAGCAGAATGGAAGGAAGGATATCTGGTTAAGTTGCCTAAGAAGGGAAATCTACAAGAGTGCACAAATTATAGAGGAATAATGTTACTATCAGTGCCAGGAAAGGTATTGAACAGGATTATCCTTGAGAGATTAAAGGAGTCCATAGACAAGAAATTGAGAGATGAACAAGCAGGTATTCGACAAAACAGATCATGTACAGACCAGATAGCCACTTTGAGAATAATAGTTGAACAAAGTCTGGAATGGAATTCACCACTATACATCGGATTTGTGGACTACGAAAAAGCATTTGACAGTGTGGACAGAGAATCACTTTGGAAATTGATGAGGCATTATGGAGTTCCCCTGAAGATCATTAATTTAATAAAGAAAACCTATGAAGACATGACATGCAGAGTTCTTCATGAAGGACAGTTTACAGAACCATTTGGGATAAGAACAGGAGTGCGACAGGGATGCCTCTTGTCTCCATTTCTTTTCTTGCTGGCAATAGATTGGGTTATGAGAACATCGACAACACACAACATAAATGGAATCCAGTGGACTCTGACTAAGCAGTTGGATGATCTGGATTTTGCTGATGATTTGGCTCTCCTGTCCCATAACCGTAATCAGATGCAGGACAAATTGGAAACACTCGATGAGAGGTCACAGCAATTGGGTCTGAAAATACACAGGGAAAAGACAAAAATAATGCGAATAAATGCAGGTAATGAAAACAGGGTTGAACTTGAAGAAACACCAATACAAGATGTAGAATCATACACATATCTTGGCAGTAATATAGATAAAGTTGGAGGGACAGACAGCGATATCAAAATAAGAATACAAAAGGCAAGAGGAGCTTTCATTGCATTGGGAAATATATGGAGATCAAGAGAAATAGGATCCAACACGAAAATAAGAATCTTCAACTCAAATGTGAAGTCAGTCCTATTGTATGGCTCAGAGACATGGAGAACAACAAAGACAACAACCAAAAAGCTACAGACTTTTCATAAATGGGTGCTTGCGTAGAATAGAGGGATTAAAATGGTATGACAAGGTTACCAATGTGGAACTGATGACAAGAACTGGACAAGTGCCAGTGGAACAAGAGATGAGAAGAAGACGATGGCGATGGATAGGACACACACTGAGGAAGCCTGTTGATAGCATTACAAGGCAGTCCTTGTTCTGGAACCCCCAGGGCAAGAGAGGCAGAGGAAGACCAAGAAGTACATGGAGAAGAGAGTTGGAAACAGAGGTGAAAATGATGAGGAGAACATGGAAAGAACTTGAGATGATGGCACGTGACAGGAGGACTTGGCATGTGTTTGTTGAAGGCCTATGCTCCTTTGGGAGTGGAGTGTTATGAATGAATTATAATTCTAGTTACAACTCTATATCTCCTAAAAATGCATTCAAGCAAATTAATGAGTATATTTTTCCTGGTCAATTTCTTGTTTTAGCTCATTCTCTTTAGCTTTTCCTGATTTCCTGAGAACACTGGATGCATTTATTTAGCAAATTTGTTTTCTTTTCCTTCTCTGTTTTCAGCACTGTCATCTTCCATTTATCAACTGCTGATGTCATCAACTATACAGGATTAATTGTTGAATAGGTCCGTGATCTCAACATCATTTAGTTTTTTTTGGGTTTTTTTTAAGTTTCTTTTCCTCTGGTTATAACCTGTATGTTTGTCTAGCATTTACAGCACAGCACATCACTTCCTTGCTGATGAAAAAAAAACCATATAAACACATGGAGAAGGGCACTGGAGATAGACAAGGATAAAGAAGACATGGAAATATGCTGAAAGGATGGCACAGGACAGAATGGCTCTACAGCGATTTCCTGAAGGTCTATGTTCCACAGATAGCTGTCGTGAAGGCCTATGTTCCACAGATAGCTGTCCTGAAGGTCTCTGTTCCACAGATAGCTGAAGGGTGATGATGATAATAAATCTGATAAATCAGGATCTCTCTCAAAATATACAAGTAAAATATCAAAGGGTGGTAGGGGTTGTGAGGACAAAATGAGCCACAGCCTAACACAGCAAAACATTGTATTCAAACACACAACATAGTGATACATCTAAATAAAAACTAGGTATATCGATTTGATTCTAAAAACAGAATATTTCTCTCAGACCTGTTCAACTCTGTGTCTTGTCTGTAGGTAAGGATTGTAGCGTGCCCTAATGGCCCTCATGGATGTAGGCTGAAATGTACAAAACAGTGGTAACAATTTACTTACTGAAATCTTCCAGCTGGCATTAACAATGATTTTCTTACAATTATCTAAATACATATTATGAGGAGAACTAGACTGCCCTGCCTCAAAAGGTGCTTATCCGGCTGATATTAACAACAAACATCTCGCCAACAATACAAAGATAAAGAATTTAAACATTCAAGAAGTTTTGCTTGTGAACTATTCATAAAGATAGAATGTACTTGTTGGTAACCCATGAATACTGACCTCATATCCAGTATAAGACTGAGTTGAGTATTCAAAATCTGAATCTGGCCCTCCAGGGCAGTAGCTGAAACGAGATGGACAGGAAATGAAACTTGTATATTTTCTCCTTAGCAAGGCATGAAGCTACAATAATGTGAAGTAATTAATACATTATAAGCATTGTGTCATATAATGATTTCCCATCATGACAGGAATGGAAAAGTATAGGCTGCAGAAATAATACAAGAGCAAAAAATGGAACTAAGTCTTCCCATGGCTATTTAGACCAGCAACAAATAAACTGGTTTGGACATCTGGCCAGAAAGAAAACTGACCAACCACTATCACATATACTAGATTACAGAGAGTACAGCACTAGAAAGACCCAAAAAATGAGCAATCACGGGTGTGACTGAAGTAAAAAGTCCAGTTTTATTATTCGGTAAATAAGTCCAGTTTAATTATTTGTAAATGTAGTTTTTCCAGTAATACCAGCATTTGTACAAGCATATTACGTGGTGCATGTCGCTACAACTCTAAAGGAACATTACTCACACACAAATATTTCCTGTCATGGCAATATGTGGACATCTGTGAGGCTTGCACATAACTGCTACAACTGCAATCTGTGGTTGAAAAAAAAAAAAAAAAATTAAGTTAGAACTAACTAAAAAGTTGGAACTGATTTTGACAACTTTCTGCTACCAACATGTAAAGTCAAACCTTCAAAGTAATCACACAACGCGCGTGCTATCTAGTTCCCAGAGGTCTCTGAGGAGCCTATGAAAGAATAGGACTATTGTTCCCCAAGGCATGTCATTCTTCTTCTTCTTTGATCCATAACCGCCAACCGTCAAAGCAGTCAGTGGCCATCACACCTGGTGGCATCTTGTAGGGCAGCAACAAATTGATTCCACTTTGCTCGGTCGGCGGCCATCCTTCGTACAGTGCCCCAACTGTGGTTCATTCTTTGCATCTCAGCTTCCACAGTTCTCTGCCAAGTTGTTTTTGGTCGGCCTCTCTTTCGCTTTCCCTCGGGGGTCCATAGCATAGATGTTCTTGTGATGGTATCAGGGTCCCTTCTGAGGACATGGCCAACCCAACTCCAGCGTCTGCCAGCTATGATGGTGTGCATGTCCTCCTGGTTACTCCGAATAAGTAGTTCTTGGTTGCTGATGGTGTTTGGCCAAAAGATTCGGAGAATTTTCCTTAGGCAGATTGTGTGGAAGGAGGACAGTTTCGACATTTCCTTCTCTATTACTCTCCAACATTCCGCACCATAGAGAAGCACAGAAAGTACACAGCTCTCATACAGTCTTAATTTAGTGTTTGTGCTGTACTGGGAAGACTTCCAAATATTGTTGAGAACAGCAAAGGCTGTTCTCGCTTTATTTATTCTGTTGTAAATGTCCTTGCTTGTTCCGCCGTCAGGTGTTACTATGCTTCCTAGATAAGTAAATGTGTCTGTCTGTTCTAACTTCTGCTTCCTTACTGTTATTGGCTCAGGATTGCCCACATTTAGTGTCATGACCTCTGTCTTCTTCAAATTGATGTTCAGGCCAACCTGCTGGCCATACTTATTCAGTCTATCAGTTTTGTCTTGAATGTGTTGGTGTGAATGTGCGAGTAGTGCAATGTCATCTGCATATTCCAAATCTTCCAGTGTAGAAAACGTTGTCCATCTAATTCCTCTTGGACTGCCCTCTGTTGTCTGGCGCATCACCCAATCTATGACTGTCAAAAATAATGTTGTTGATAAGGGGCATCCCTGTTGTACTCCTGTTTTCACTTCGAAAGTTACATTACTCGATCCAACACTGCACGTAAAGTTAGAATAGAGGCTTTTTATAATGGAAACAATGTGGCTGGGAATTCCATAAGCCCTCAGAATTTTCCATAGGCTGTCCCTGTGTATGCTGTCGAAAGCCTTTTCAAAATCAACAAAGTTAATGTACAGCTGTCTCTGCCATTCTGAGCACTGCTCTATAATGTTCCTGAGGGTAAATATATGATCTGCACATCTTCTGTTCTTTCTGAAGCCCGCTTGTTCTTTCCTCAGTTTATGATCAACTGCTTTTGAAATTCTCTGGATGATTATCCTGCCTAGTATTTTGCTGGGAACTGAGAGGAGGGTAATTCCTCTCCAGTTGTTGCAGTCTGCAAGGTCGCCCTTCTTGGGCAATTTGACAATTATTCCTTTACTCCACTCTGTTGGTGTTGTCTCAGTTTCCCAGACTTGTGCAAATAGTGGTTCTAATAGTTCTGCTGCTAGTTCAGGGTCTGTCTTGAATAGCTCAGCATTCAGATTGTCGTGACCAGGCGCTTTTCCATTTTTTAGCCCTTTGATAGCTGTGATAATTTCTTCTTTTCGTGGAATGTCTGTATTTACGTCTAAGTCCCTTTCAGCCTCAGGAACATTCAGCTGAGTCTCTGGTGGTTCCTTATTCAGTGTTTCTCTGAAGTGCTCTGCCCATCTTGTTTCCTGCCCCTGTGCTGTGGTGATGAGATTTCCTTGCTTGTCTCTTACTAACGTTATGGTGTTTGCACCTCGTTTTCCACTGATAGCTTTAGTTATTTTATAAACTGTGCTTTGTTCATTTCTCAGTGCTGCCTCTTCTGCCTGTCTTGCAAGGTCATCCAGAAATGTTCTTTTGTCAGCACGGGTTTGACGCTTTACTTCCTTGTCCAGCTGACTGTACCGTTCACTATATATTGCCTTTAACCTGGGAGACTTAGCTTCTGTTTTCTTCCTTTTCATTTCCTTTCTCTTCGCTATGGTGTTTAACGTTTCTGGTGTTATCCAGTCTTGGCTCTTTCTTTCCTGGAATCCCAAGCATGACTTGCTGCTTTCTTTGTATATTGTTGAGATGGTGTTGAATTTCTGGTCCACATCGTCGGTCTCTGTTCTTTCCTGGCTTTTGGTAATCAGATATCGTCTCTTTACGTCAACCATGAACGCTTTTCTGGTGAGGGGGTCCTTAAGTTTCGTGATGTTATATCTTTTCTGTTTGACTGCAACTGGTCCAGCAGCTCTGAGTTTCACTTTCAGTCTTGCTACTACTAGGTGATGATCACTTCCCACATCTGCGCCTCTTCTTACTTTCACGTCTTGTAGTGCATGTCTCCATCTGCCATTGATCATTATGTGATCTATCTGGTTTTTGTCTCGTCCGTTTGGTGATTCCCATGTTAACTTGTGCACTTCTTTGTGTTGAAAAAGTGTTCCTCCAATGACCAGGTTGTTAATACTGCAGAAGCTTATTAATTTGTCCCCATTCTCATTTACTGTTCCACTGCCGCATTTCCCCATTACTCTTTCGTTATAATTATTATGTGTTCCAACTTTCGCATTTAGGTCTCCCATTACTATAATAAGATCGTACCTGGGTACAGTTTCCATTTCCTTTTGTACCTGTTGATAGAACTCATCCTTGAGCTCTTCATCACTGTCGTTTGTTGGTGTACAGCATTGTATAATTGTGGTGTTGGTGAATCTCCCTCTCAGTCTTGCTCTTATTAGTCTGTTGTTAATGGGTTTCCATTCCAGTAGAGACCTTTCCATTCCTTTCTTAAGGACAATGGCTACACCTTCATTGTGCTGACCGTCCTCTCTACCAGAATAAAGTACTGTTTCCCCTGTAGCTGTTTTTATTCTCCCCATCCCTGTCCATCTGCTCTCGCTTATTCTCAGGATATGTAGTTTGTAATTCCTCGTCTCTGCTGTGATCTGTCTCAGCTTTCCTGCCTCATTCATAGTTCTGACATTCCAAAAACCAATTCTGGTTTCGTGTTTTGCGGTCTGGGCATCCGTTTTCATGCCAGTGGCTTCCTTTCGGCTTTCACCACTGTCAGTCATACGAGCCTGAGACTCTGGATGTCCGTCCCGCATCAAAGTATTTTCATTTATTGCTGTTTCCGTAACGTGTGCGATTTTTTACACAGACAGGGGTGTCGGCCCTGTGCTAAAACCCCCAACCTGGAGGACCAGGGTACCAGCTTTTGTCTGACCCCTACCCACGCAGACCAGTCCAGCATGGTTGAACCTACCAGGAGTAAAACTCCCACTGGCATAGCTCTGGGGATTGTCAGGGTAGACAAGCTGCCATACCGCTACAAGGTATAGGTACCACTGATGGCAGAAGGCATGTCATAACAGGCCACTAATGTGAGGTTGTACATGAGGCTGCCAACCTCATCATGTATAACACACTGCAACAGAAACTACCACTACAAGAGCATACGAATGCTTGGTACAGTGGCGACTCCATGCTCAATAAGGAGTGGAAGGGGAATAACAAGAAGTAATCACAGTTGCTAAAATAAAAACAACAACAAAAAACATTTTCGTTTATCAATAGAAAACAATTTGTTTAATGTTGTCAAAAACTTAAAAATAATCCATTTAATTAAAAAAAAAAAAACAACAAAAAAATACTCAGTTTTAACCACGTGTAAAATCAAATCAAATATGAAGTCTGAAGCAAATAATAATGATTAACTGGCTGTGTGATAGGATCCCGTTACACGCCAATTGAGGCATATTAGCACCATCAGCACACGAGGGGTGATGTGGTCAGCATCACGCCGGCCACCTTAACCTTCCCAGAGTTGCTCAGGTACCCAATTCATGAGGCTAGGTCAACCCCGGAGCCGTTTGCAGTCTAAAAAATCCCACCTCAACTGGGGATCGACCACCAAGCTAGGAAGTCAGTGCACTAACCACTGTTTTTCACCTGTCTTGCGATACTGGATCACTGTTTCAAGTTTCCACACTGGCAAAGATTGTACATTATGTGATTGTGTATTTGAATAATTTTCTTAGATCTCTGAACAAAATTGTATCCACTACTATGTATGGCTTTCCTCTCCCAACTCAGTTACTGGGTTCCAGGGTCGAAGTCTGGAAGCGTCACACTCCCATCTACCCAGCTGTTAATGGGTACCTGACTCTGCTCTTCAGTTAGAGAAGGCAAATGCAACGAGGAAGGGAACTGGTCATCCTACCTCATTAATAAAAGCTGGACCTAGTATGGTGAAGTCTCTAACACTTTACTCCCGTTCGGCAGTATCTGCTATAGGACTACTACCTTTTTTTATAATGTATGGAAGCATTTACTCAAACTTGTCTGAATCCATAACCAACTCTCTCTCTCTCTCTCTGTGTGTGTGTGTGTGTGTGTGTGTATGTATATATATATATATATATTCATTCATTACCCCCTCAGCTCCCCAAGGAGCATAGGCCTTTAACAAACTTATGCCAAATCCTCCTGTTGTGTACCATCAGCTCAAGGTCCTTCCATGGCTTCCTCATCATTTTCATCTGTCTTCAGTTCTTATCTCTGCGTGTTTTTCAGTCTTACCTTGGAGATTCCAGAACATGGACTGCCTGGTAATGTTATCAGCAAGTTTCCTCGATGTGTGTCCCATCCATCACTATCACCAGCACCAGACTGGTTATCTTGTCATACCATTACAATCCTATTCTATGCAAGAACCTTTGTATGAAAGTCTGTAACTTCTTAATTTTTTTGTTTTTGCTGTTCTCCATGTTTTTTGTTTACAATAGGACTGACTTATTTTTATGCTAGACTTAATTTCTTCAATGATTTCAATTTCAGTATATATGAATATACTGCATGAAATATTCAAATTGTATTGATAACTGAATATGAATCAGTCATAATTATACCTAGGCTGACCCAAAACTAAATCTTAAAAACCACTCCTTACAATCTAGTTTTGGGCATCTCCCCCAATCTTCTATCTAGAAATGTTACATCAGTAATACTTAAGACTGAGCAGAATGATATGAGTATATGAGGAGGACTGCAGTAAGACGGGGTAAAACGGTAAAATGGATGAAAAAAAAATTGTAATACGTCTTACTAGGAGAAAGGACAGGAAAAAACCTACATTGCGGCCACAAGGCCTTCGTCAGGGACAGACAAACAAAAAAAACAGAAGGGAAAGAAAGTGAGAATTAAGTGGTCAACATAAAAATAAGAACCAACGGGCTGATCACCCGTTGCCAGACACTTCGATTACGGAAACAACAGCAAATGGATTGATTTGCCGTTGCCCTAAAGACGCCAATAGGCGTGATGGGAAACAATGGCAAAGAAAACCTATCTGCTGTTGCCCTAAGACGCCACTAGGCGTGATGGCCACTGACTGCTTTGATGGTTTGTGGCTAAGGACGGAAGAAGAAGAAGAAGAATAAAAATAAGAGACTGAGGGGAAAGTAATCAAATGTATTGGATTATTTCTTTTAACTTGAAATGGCTCTTTACTTTTCAGCTCCCTGAAAAGCATAGGTCTTCAAGCAATTCTCTCCAAGCAATCCTCTTCTCTGCAATCTTCTCCAGTTCTTTCCATTTCTTCTTTGCCTCTTTCCCAAATTGATTTCTTCCTCTATTTATTCTACCTTGGTGGTTCCATAACAAAGACTGTCTTGTGATGCTTAGAGATAATTTTCTCAGCTCAAACCCTATCCATTTCTGACATCTTTTCTTCCTTGTCTCCTTTGCCTTCCCTAACTCAAGAGCAGTTCCCATTTATAGCTGGGTAGATTGGAGCGTGTGTAGCTACAAGGTTTTGAGCACAGATCCCAGTAACTTTGCCACAAAAGGCAAAGGCTCTATCCACTCTGCCAAGCTGATGTTTATTTGGAAACAAAATAAAAACTTATGATTCAGAAATTAAAGAAGGAACCTAGAAGTGGATAAATCACTGGCAGTTAAGAGACTATTTATATTCTTTTTGTATCAAAACTACCTTTTTATATTCTTGTGGGACAGCAGCAATTATATCCACAAGGCGTGGCTGACTAGCCATATTGTACTTGCTGGCAATTCGCGTCTTCAGCCTGCATACAGAACATACTAATTTTCAAACATCCAAAAATCAATATCACAAATCAAATGCACCTCACAAAAGAAGCTAATTCAGACACTGTATCAGACTGGAAGCTACTATAGTTCATAATATATAATGAAATTAAAAGTGAAAAAAATACATTGTATCTAGGTCCACCAACTTAGCTCAAAACTTGACTTATCACAATGAAAACAAAATAATCTGATGAATGATTATATGACTGTTTAGTTTAATACAAAACAAACAATTCTGAAATAAACTCCACCTCACCAACTAATAACACTGACAAACAACATTTTTCTTTCTTATATAAGAATAAGTGTTCTTATGTCAGTTTTTTGCGCTGATTTCCAATTTGAAATCCGTTTATCTCTATCACGTCAGGTTTTTAAGATATTTGTGAATACATATATTTTTGGGAAACCGTTATGTGCTCCGTTTCATTTTTACTACATAACTTATTAAAAATTAATAAAATGCAAAATAATTCCACTTTTTATACTGCTAAAAGATGCATGACATATGTTACGCTATTTTTCCAATAGTTACTGAATTTTGAAATAATTCTGAGCGAAATATGGCTTCTAGAAGTTGTAGAAATTCAGCTGATCTGTTCTGTTACGTGTGCGGATATTTTACCGATCGTGTTCACCAGAAAAACTTTACACCATTACTAAAGAAAGCATATGAACTTTATTTCGATTCGAAAGTTGATGATGCAAATAAATCTTGGAAGCCAAATGCAGTTTGTTCGACTTTGTGCAAATACATTGGCAGGTTGGTTACGAAAATCGCCGAAGCATAAGTCGATGCCTTTTGGAGTGCCAGTAATATGGCATGAACAAGACAAATCACGCTACTGATTGTTACTTCTGCTTGACAAATATCCATGGTTTCACTTTTAAAACTAGAAAGTCTGTGGTTTATCCAAATATTGAATCGGTTTCGAAACCAGTGTCTCGTGATCCAATCACGTGTCCGATCCCAGTTCCACCAGAACAATATCCGTTGGACGTCAATGAACCATCAGAAAGTGATAGTTTACCTGCTTCAGAAACTAATTCTGACTCAGATTATATACCGGTGAATGATGGTGTTCACTTAATTAACCTTTCAGATCTAATACGTGATCTCGCTCTTACCAAAGGACAAGTGGAATTACTCGGTTCGCGACTCAAAGAATGGAATCTTTTAGCGCCCAATATTTTGATATCTAAATTTCGTCATACACACAGAGAACTTGTTCAATACTTTGAGATGGATGATGACATTTGCTATTGCAAAATTCCAGTCGCCTACTCTGTTCATATGAAAGAAACTTATGACAATATGGCTATACTTTTGGCAAAAATAAAGTACAATGACTACCAATGGCGGATTTGTGGAGACCTAAAGGTCATTGCAATTCTCACGGGCATGCAGACTGGGTATACTAAATTTTGTTGCTTCCTATGTGAATGGGACAGCCACAACAGACAGGAACATTATGCAAGAAAGGTGTGGCCTATCAGGGATCGTATGCAGCTCGGGCATAAAAATGTAATACACGAGCCATTAGTTAACAAAGACAGCATCATTTTAACACCGTTACATATAAAGTTGGGGCTCATGAAGAATTTCGTAAAAGCATTAGATAAAATGAGCAAAGCTTTCACTTATCTTCGAGAAAAGTTTCCGCAAGTTAGCGATGCAAAGATAAAGGAAGGTATCTTTGTAGGACCTCATATTAGGAAAGTTATTGCAGACAAACAATTCGAGAACTTGTTACATGGTAGTGAACTTCACGCATGGATGGCATTCAAATCGATCGTCGATAACTTTCTGGGAAATCACAAATCTGTCGACTATGTGCATATTGTTAAGCAGTGCATAGATGCATACAGAATTATGGGCTGTAACATGTCCCTCAAAATCCATTTGCTCGATTCGCATCTTGACTTTTTCCCTGACAACCTTGGCGAAGTCAGCGATGAACATGGAGAACGATTCCATCAAGATATCGCCGTAATGGAGTCACGTTATCAAGGACGGTGGAGTGTGACCATGCTTGCCGATTATTGTTGGATGTTTCATCGCGATGTACCACATGCCATTCACCGACGAAAGTCGACTGCAAAGAAATTCAAGCCTACATAACTGTTATACTTCTTGTACGAATGATGTTATAATACTGTATGCGTTGTTAAAAAACTTCAATTGCGTATTTCTCGAGATCCCGACCTGATAGAGAAAAACGGTTTGCAGATTTAAAAACAGCGCATTAAAATTGACCAGAAAAACATAGAAATGTTAGAGAAAGAAAAAAAAAATTTTTTTTGTTAGCCAGTGTAATCAGTTTACTTTTAATAAAAAATGATATCACCCACATTCAGAATAAAGCATACGAATATTCATATTTTGACACTCTCAGATATCTGCTTCTGATTTCTTTCCTCTGCATGAAATATCAAATACGCTACCTATGGCAACTTCAGGACAAAGCTAGGCCCATTACATCTCAAAAGGAATTTTATTTTTAACATTCCAGGGTGACTGAAAAGTCTTTTTCTTACTTACTTACTTAGAGACCATGTCTCTTCTACCGTGAGGTGTAGAGGTTTGGAAGAGAGAGCGCCATACTGTCCTATCGGCTGTCTTCCGCCTGGCCTGGTTCCATTCTAGTTCTTGGTCCTTCAAAGATTGTCTCATGTTGTCATCCCAGCGGACTCTGGGTCGTCCTGGAGGTCTGGATTCCTGGCTCTTAGTTTCCCATTTTTGTCATGGTAGCCGATCTTCTCTCATTCTGCAGACATGGCCAAACCATCTTAGTCGGGACTGTTCTACTTGGGTCTGCAGGGGTTGCGTTTTTAGGCCTTAACGTATCATCTGGTAGCTGACTATGTCTCTTCTTATTACTTCAACCACCTTCCTCAGATACCTCATTTCTGAGGTTTGGAAAAACTTATCTGGCTTTTGTGGGTTGTAGTCATTGCCCATGACTCACATCCATATGTCAAGACTGGGACATAGGTATAAACCTGGTATAAAGCCATCTTTTTTCTATTTTCAAATTATTCACTCCTAACCAACAAATTTATTTGAAACAAACATCACAATAAAGACAATTAACTGCCATTTTATTAACTAAATGCTTGTTACGGTGTTATTTTAAATGACGACGTCTGCTGGGGTTAGCAGTGCGCAAATTTGGAGGTCAATAGCATCCATAAAATATCAACATATTCTATTAATGCTATTGACCTCCAAATTTGCGCACTGCTAACCCCAGCAGACGTCGTCATTTAAAATAACACCGTAAAAGTTGGAGGTCAATAGCATTAATAGAATATGTTGATATTTTATGGACTACTGAACGCGAAATACATGCTAAAATTATGACGTGTTCGCGTTGGGAAGGTCACGCTTAGTGACTTGGTTACGTGACCCCTTTTATGCTATCCGTCGAGCAGAGAAGGGGTCACGTAACCAAGTCACTAAGCGTGACCTTCCCAACGCGAACACGTCATAATTTTAGCATGTATTTCGCGTTCAGTAGTCTATAAAATATCAACATATTCTATTAATGCTATTGACCTCCAAATTTGCGCACTGCTAACCCCAGCAGACGTCGTCATTTAAAATAACACCGTAACAATGCTAAGTCACATTAACATTACAACTCAACATGAGATCCGGTTTGTTCAACACATGATTTCATCAATACTCTAGCTCCCCAAGGAGCACAGGCCTTCAACAAACACATGCCAAGTTCTCCTGTCACGTGCCATCAGCTCAAGTTCTCTCCACATTTTCTTCATCATTTTCACATGTATCTAGCTCTCTTCTCAATGTGTTTTTTGGTCTACCTCTGCCTCTCTTTCCTTGGGGATTCCATAACAAGGACTGTCCTGTAATGCTATCAACAGGTTTCCTCAATGTGCGTCCTATCCATCGCCAGCGTCTTTTTCTCATCTCTTGTTCCACCAGCACTTGTCTGGTTCTTGTCATCAATTCCACATTTGTGACCTTGTCATACCATTTCAATCCTTCTATTTTACGCAAGCACCCATAAATGGGACACGAGTTCACAGCAAGCAGCAATTATCGCTGTCTTTTGAAACCTCAGTTTATTAGCCTTTTTAGATTTGATTCTCTTTATGGGAATAAGAAATAATATTTTTTTGGTCAAACGGCAATTACTGCCCATTTGTTATGACATTTGTTTCATGTAAGTCCAGTGGATACAAGTGAAAATATGAACATTTAAAAATTAAGAACTGACTTATCAATCACTTTGTATAATGAAAACACAATCAACTTACTTATTGAGGTCAACATCCTTTCTGTCTCTGTCAGCAACTATCAGTTCATTAATTATTTCTGAAACTGCCATCACCATCACCTCTTCCTTTGACAGGTTATCTGCCTCTGCAGGAAAAAAGCCAACAACCAGAAGTAACATATGTTCCAGCACAGAAACAACAGTGTTAAAAGTACCAGCACATGAAATCACAATTCACTATTGTTCCATTTCATATTTATATGAGATAATCATGATAGTGTATATTTAACAGCTAGGATGCTTGAGGAGATTGCAGCAGGCTTCTTAGATGGTATCATATTTTATATATATATATATATATATATATATATATATATATATATATATATATATATATATATATATATATATATATATATATATATATATATATATATATATATATATATATATATATATATATTATTGTTGTTGTTGTTGAACTAGGGCTGCTGAGCTTCTCGTTCTTTTGCAGCCAATACCAAGTGTCATGAGACGTGAGTTAGGCTATATTTCGATTGTAAATACCTATTGTCTACGACCAGCAACGATCTTATTAAACCCATGGGAAAGCATCAAATTTTGCAATGGACTGTGTACATAACAAGGAAACATTACTACAAAAGACCAACCAGGAACAATAAGAAGGAGTCGTCAGTACGGCTCACAGTTGTTTACCCAACGGAAGTAACACAAACGTATTATTTAGTTTAGGAACAGGGCATAAAGGAAGGATGGAGACAGAGTGGTGGAAGAAACGGGAGTGAAAATGTTACTAGATATTTCCCACGGAACAGACAACAAAATATTGGAGTAATGGAGGCCGATCATCTGGACTAAGATAAAAATGGAAGAGAATATAGCAAAGGATTACAGAAACTTCACCGACATCAGAAGAGTACAGAGGAGAACACACCGAAATGGCTAAAGGCAATATTCCCATCATATAGGCCAGGGAAAACCATCTTTCGGGATTGCTAGAGGAGCAGTCCGCCAGCCGACTTGGTTAACCGTGCACTACCCGTCAAGTGGAAAGAGTTTTGCACAAGGGTGAGTTCTTGCAGTGCTGGGAATAACACGAGTGTTTAGTGATTCTTTATACGGAACCAAGGTTAGTGTACTATAGTTGTAAATTACTAATATACATCCATTCTAGTTTCAGTAAATATATTCTTCTTCTTCTTCTTGCGATCGCATCTTTGATGTTTACACCGTCAGATGAGTTCTCATGATGAATTCGACTGTTGTTTGAAGTTCCTCTTTAGCTCCATATAGCTTTGAGTTTAGTGTTGAGTCAATGGGCCAGTATATCTTTCTTAACTGGTCATACAGAGGACAATCCTGTAGAACATGCTCAGCAGTTTGTTCGTTTAATCCACATGTGCACAGTGGTGAAGCAGACAATCGTAGCTTGTGCATGTGTTTATTCAGTTTGTTATGCCCTGTCCTGAGGCGAAAAATAGTTATCTGTCCCTGCCGGTCGAGAGTGTGATAGTCGTCTTTGGGTTGGTTCTGTTCTCTTCTGATAGTCTGGATAGCTCTCTTTTTCTCAAAGTATGTGACTTCATTATCTTCTTGTTCACATTCTCCTCCCTTTTTTGCAAGTTTATCTGCCTTTTCATTTCCGGGTACACCACAATGAGATGGTACCCACTGAAGTATGGTTCTCTTTTTGGCAGCTACCTTGTTTAGTTCATTTCTCAGATGCGGGAGTTTACCACCCTTGAGAGCTTGCAGGACAGACAGTGCATCTGTGAGGATGACTACCTGGTGGCAGTCAGAGTTGGTGTTATAAATCATATTTGCAGCTTGCTCTAGAGCTTGAACCTCAGCTGTATTGTTGGAACAGAATTTACCAGTGGGAATGTGCCTAGTCTCATAGTGGTTGTCAGGATATGAGATAAAGATACCGGCACCTCCATTCCTAACAGCATTAGTTGCTGATCCATCTGTATAGGCATGTATCCATGATTGATCGGGATAGCTTTCTTGGATCATACTCAATGTAGCAGTTCGTTTTTGCAGATCATTATACTCACATCCACTTGTGAGACCACTGACTGATGTATTAATTTGGAGGGCATTGCTGGCCTGCTCCCATGGTACAGGGTATAGGGTGGGCTTCAGTGGTGTTGTCTTCATGGATAGGTCTTCTTGATGCTGTCTTTTAAGTCTTTTTCCCCGATGCACAAAGCTGCTACGCTTTAGACGTCCCAATGCCAGATCATCTAGTCTTGCCTTCATTGGGTGCGTTGGCATACTGTTGTACTTTTCCATCTGGATCATGGTTTTTGTGTCTCTTCTATGGGACAATGTCTGTATTCCAGCAACCTTCTGCATCTCTGATATTGGTGTAGTTTTCATGGCTCCTGTAATGAGCCTGAGAGCTTGATTTTGCACCTTGTCCAAAGACTGCAGATGTGAGTTAGCAGCTGATGACCATGCTGCTGAGCTAAACTCTAAGTGTGGTCTTATTACTCCATTATAAATCTTCTTTAGATTTCGTTCATTTGCTCCCCAGTTGGTACCTGCTAATTTTAGGAGTATGCCTAGTCGTCTTTGGGTCTTTACTTCTGCATTTTCAATATGCTTATTCCATGTAAGCCTTTGGTCAAATGTCACCCCAAGATAGGTGGGGTAGCTTTCTTCCTTGATCACGGTTGTCCCTAGGTGTATGTTAGCTGCTTTGTCCTTGGGGGCGAGGGAGAACAGTGTTGTGGAGGTTTTGTCTGTGTTTATTGTGATAAGCCATTTCTCTGCCCATGACACTAGCATGTCTGCTGCCCGCTGCATTCTATAATTTGCTGTGGTGACATTTTCATCAGCGCACCAGAGTACTAGGTCATCTGCATATAAGGCAGCTTTCACTCCTGCGGGGAGATCTTTCACCAGGTCATTGATGTAAACAAGGAAGAGTGTTGGGGAAATTACTCCTCCTTGAGGTACCCCCTGATAGAGCAACACTTTTCTGCTCTGCAGACCGTCAAGAGTGACTCTAGTTCTCCTGTTATGCAAGTATGACTGGATCCATTTCATCATGTTGCCTTGGATTCCACTTCTAAGTTTTGCAATAAGGCCATCTTTCCACACCTTGTCAAAGGCCTGCTTGAAGTCGACCCAGATCGTTAGGACCTTTTTCTTCTCCTGGAAGGCATCTTCTATTGCTTGAGACAAGTAACTTGGTCTTCTATACTGTAGCATTCTCTAAATCCAGCTTGTTCCAGCACCAGGATCTGCTCAGACTCTAAATACCATTTCAATCTGTGGTTGACTATTCGCTCCATAGTCTTCCCAACACAGCTTGTGAGACTGATTGGCCGGTAACTTGCAGCCTCGGTCTTACATTTCCCTTTCTTTAGTATGGGTATTGTGATGGCTTCTCTCCATACTTGGGGTACCGTTCCTTTCAACCAGCTGTGGTTGAATATCTCAAGCAGTTTTGTCTTTGCTGCTGAGCTCAGATTTACTAGCATTTCGTTGCTGATTTTGTCTGGGCCGGGTGACTTTTGAAACTTAAGCTTGGAAATAGCCTTCTGTAGTTCTCCTAGTGTGATGGGTTCCCTCATTGGGGCAGGAGTATCTGTCTGTCCCATGGTTGCCAGTATTTCTTTTCTTATCTCTCTCTGATGGTCTATGTTAATGGGTAAGTTGCTTTCTGAACTGTATCTTCTAGCAAACAGGTCTGCAGCTTGTTTTCCTCTGAAAAGTTTGCCACCTTCATCCAATGTGATAGTCTGCCTAGGTGAGGAACGCTCTTCATTTAGAGACTTGACTAATCTCCAAAGTTTCCTGCCGTCTTTCTCAAGGTTCAGTGATGCCGTTTTAGTTCTCCAGCTTTTCCGTTTTTCTTCTAGCTTTATTCTCTGAAACTCTGCTACAGCCTTTTTCCATTTGTTGTGAGTTTCAAGTGAAGGCTGAGACTCTGCATCCTTTCTAGCCCTGTCCATAGCTTCCTGACGTTCTTGGAGTGTGCTGGACCAGTATGGTATGTAGTTACGCCGGCATCCTTTGAGAATGGTTTCTTTTGCAGCTTGTAGTATGCATCTGTTGAAGTCTTTTACCACTTCATTAATGTCTCTGTTCTGTACCTTGAGGGTAGACAGCAGCGTGTTTACCTGATGCCTGAATAAACCCCAGCTGGATTTTTTGTAGTTCCATCTTGTAATGGCTGGGCCTGTACTAAGAGTTGCACCCTGGACAGTAAGAAAGATTGGGCGATGGTCGCTTCCCCCTAGTTAGTCTCCTACTTCTCTACTAATAGATCCAGCTATATCTGGGGTGGCGAAGGCAAGATCTGGTGTTGAAGTTGTGTGCCATCCTCTGGAGTAGAAGGTAGGAGTATCTGTGGCATTATTGACTAGGATTAGGGAGTGATCATCTTGCCATGTTTCAACCTCTTCACCTCTGTGATCTAGATGGTTATAGCCCCAGCTCTGGGAGTGGCTATTAAAGTCTCCAACTGCTATAAAGTTGGTGGCTGGTACCTGTATAGAGCTGAGACTCAGGGGTTTGTTGTTTGGACAGTAATAGTTAAGGAGTTCTATTTCCATCTTGTCTACCTTTATCTGCAACAGCTGATATTCTGCTCCATCCATGTAGGTTTTCCTTTCGTGTGCATGAATGTTATTCCTTACAAGAGTAAGTACTCCTCCTATTCGTCTATCTTGTCTGTCGGATCTGAAGCATTGATATCCCCTTATTTTAAAGGTTTGATCTGCTTTCAAGTGAGTCTCTTGGATACAGCAAACACTGACTTGCTTCTCATACAAGATGTTTTCCAGCTCTGTCTTTTTGCTGTATCCAGCCTGCTTGCTGTTCACTCCCTCTGCATTCCAGTGCATCATGACAAGTGGCACTCTGGGTTTCTCTTTTTCTGTTTTGTTTCGGTCAGTAGTTCTCCTCCGCCGTCTGCTGACTCCACAAGACGGTCTAGAGAGTCCTCCAGTAGCTGAGGGTGGGCTCTGTCAAGGCTCAGAGCCCGGCACTGCACCTGCCTGGTGGAGCTCCACAGGGCGAGCACCAGTACGAGATTTATTTGACGGTGTACTCATCCATTAAAAAAAAAGCGAGTTGCGTGATACTGTGGTTTCCGGTGCGCCTTCTGGCCCAGTATCTACGACTTTAGCACCTCTTCAACGGGAGAGTGGGCTCATCCCTAATCTGTTTATGTTCCCAGTAGTAGACTATTCGCAAGCAGCCTGGGGGTGTCACTGCTCTGCGCGGACCTTGTTTACCGAGGCGGCGTCCGAGCTCGTATGGTGAAAATATGGTTGCGTTATCTTCAAAATAGACCTGTCTTTCCCGTGGCTTTTCTGCCATCCTGCAACTTTGAGTTAGGGAGTTCTGAGCTCCAGTCTCTTTCCCAGGCATTTTATCCTGGCCTGGCATGCATACAGAGGACCCCACTTCTGGTTCTAAGTTAGCAGTTGGGGATAGGTGGGGTGGCACACTGTGCATTCCCCGTCATCCAGGGGGGCTCTCCAACTATGCAGAGCTTGCACAATGCTGTGCTCTGGTTCTGGGCTCTCCCAAGGAATCCTCACGTCCTGCACAGAGCCACTTCCAGATACCCACCACCTGCCATCTCTCCATTGTAGAAATCTCCTGCATGCGGCCATCCAGTCAAGAGCCAGTATTAAGTCTGGTGCCCAAGTGATTCCCCCCAAGCTCAGTGTGCAATGCTGGGTTCTCATCATGCTGCAACACAGGGGGGATTGTGATGCTCAGCCGATAAGTGACATCGGGGACTTAACTGTGCCTCAGTACTGGGAGGCCCCGTTTCTGGGTACACCACACACAGAAAATTGAGGCAACGGTCGTCGTGGGCGTGTCTTCAGTGGGGAAGTTGTGGAGTCTTCCTGTCCATGTTCTTGCACATCCTAACACTGCCTGCAAGACATCGGAGGTTTGGAGAGTGGCCTTCTCTGCTTTTTTGAGCTGGGGTGGGCTCCCCGGGCAAGTCTCGATGGGGATCGGGACGTGTCCACGCGCCAGTGGGCCCAGCATCGGCCGCATCTGATGGAGGACTTGCTCTGCCAGGTTTGAGTTAGTAAATTCCAACTTTGTCATTTTCATGGCATTGTGATGCTGGGGTGCCTGTGGATTTCCTACCGCCCCGGGTAGGAGCCAGAAGTGTACTGTGGCAGCTCTGGGGGAGATAAAGGGGGTGTTTCTGCATCTCCTTGTGATACGTAGCCAAGGTAGGGCTCACAGTGCTCTTTCCCCGCCACCAAATTGCCTGCTGGTTACGCCGAGTTCTCCGAGGCTCTAGGCATGTGACCAAGAGTTGAAGACAATAGGATCGTCACGTCCTGAGTCTCTATGCCTGTACGATGGGTTCCGATCTTCAGGGAGCAGTCCACACTCGTTCCCACTCCTAAGACTTGTTCAGTATCCATCTGGCTCCTTCCCACCCACAGAGGGTGTGTACGGTGTAGTGCACCGGTTTTATTATCGAGGTTTGCTCCTCTAGATCCGTTGTGTTTAGCCTGAGGATTCGCACCCTCAGTTACCAGGACTACCTCGAGGAGGGTGTGGCTCTTCACCACGCACAACGATCTTGGGGTATGAGAGGTTTTGCTAGGCCAAGAGACTAACACCGCAATGGTTGCTCCTTTCATAAACAAGAATTCACTAGGCCTAGGGTGAAGCAAGGGGGGAAACCCACTACCCACAACACCAACACATCATACCCCCTGTATGTAAAAGACTTTGCCCCAGTAAATATATATTTCCCATAAATATAACACTGTAAACACCAGTCACTTTTCCCCACACTATTACTTCTTACACTACCATATAAACATGGCAATAAACACAGCGCAGAGATTTATAAGACTGCACATACCAGAAACACACACACACCACATGCGTAGCATAAACTGTCGGGGTACTTATGAGGCCTTTATTATTTTATCCATCCCAGTGGTAAAGACAAGATCGGGAAGCTTTGAGATAACTTCGCCTGTCGTCTTATTACCCTGGCTGGCGTTTTGGGATGAGCTAAGGAGTAGGGCCGATTAGATATACTTCCACAACATATACACACAATTGCTGCACGTTCAACACATCATCACAGCAAGCAGACAGCTGACCACTGATCACAACATGGAGATTCTGTCGCCTAGATATTCATTTCAAGATAATCTAATACCACCACAACAAAGCTGTTGGTTACATCGTCAAACCTTGCTTTGGGAAAGAGTATAGCTCATTTCATCGATACCAGAAAGATGGTTGAGCGGACAATGCTATTGTAATCTCAATGAATTCAGACAAAGGCATGCCCATTGTGAACGAACGCCAAGGGTCCCGGTGACATTCAGAAAGAGATCAAGGAAAAGAAATATCTTTCCGCGTCCAGGCAGTAGATAACTTAGTTAGTATTTTAATAGTAGGCTTCATTCATCATCATCATCATCATCACCTAATTATTGCATAGTATAGACAAGGTTAAATTGTGTATTTTATGCATTTATTATCACCTTCTTTTCCAGGTATAAGCTACATTTAGTTGTCGTTGCATATGTTTATTTTATTTGGTTGTTGTTATACATATAGTAAATCAATAAATGTTGTAACCATGTTTTCGTTACCAACAGAAGTTGGTTACACAAATAGAAAAGGAAAGAAAGGGTATGAGAGACATACAGTTCTTTCTTTCTTACTCTTCTGTTCACTCAGGGTGAGAGAAGGGTTGGGGGCTTGCGAGCTATAGGAGAGGATAGATAGATTAGTAGAGGCAATAGTGTCACGGGATTCTGAATCACTGGGTCTATCTTCTGGGAACTTATCTCAAATTCCTAAATTCGCCTTCCTCTGCTTCTACAGTATATCTTTACTGGGTTGCAAGGCAATTCAAAGCCATTTATAACTCCTGTGCAACCAAGATAAACTCTCCGTGGTTAATCCTCGGGTTAACCATGTGACACCAAGTTGAAGACTCCTTGGTATTATCTATACTGTAGATCAGTAAGGTGTGCCACAAAATGTTAGAAAATTGAAAAGTGTGACGTGAACACAAAAAGGTTCAGAAACACTACTGTAGATCTAGGCTTTTCCTGTGGCTTTTCTGCCATTATGAAACGTGCTGAGTAATGTCATGAGCTCCAGTTTCTCTAGCTTGGCTTGCATTTAAAGGATTGTCTCACATAGGGTCCCAAGCTAGTAGTAGGAAGCGCGTAGAATACTGTGCATTTCCCGTCATCCAAAGGGAGTTCTCCAACTATGCAGAGCTAAAATACTGTGCTCTGGTTCTGGGCTCTCCCAAGGAATTGTCACGTCCTGCACAGAGCCACTTCTCAGCTCCCCATGCCCTGCACTGGGTCCATAGTGAGATCCTCCTGAATGCAGTCAATCAAGTCAACGCCAAAGAATTACGTCCGGGGCTCAAGTGATGTCTCCAAGCTTAGTGTGCAATGCTGGGTTCTCAACAAAGCTACACCACAGGGGAAATCCCTGGGAGTGTGTGGATGATGTCTAGTCAATGAGGGTGTAATTAGCCTAACAGAAAGAGGTTCACTTACACATATGTATATTGTAGCATTGTGCATAGCTGGTGGTCATTTAAGAATGATTCCAAATATGCCTCCATCCATCCATACGTATGTACAAACACATGCACACACACAGCTGTAAACAGACAAAAATTGATAATGAAGGCATGGAAAGAACTTGAATGGATGGCACAGGAAAGGACAGCTTGGTGTGAACTAACTAAAGACCTATGTGTTACGCACAAATAATTACTTTTTTCCAAAGTCTTTGTATGATCGTTTTTCGTATGTATGATCATTATTTGACTGAAATGCATGTTATATATATTTTATGGTCAAAGGGACAGAATCCGATATATCGATACTGCTATTTTTTATGAGTTTACCTCCTCTTGTATAGAGACACGTTCGGTCTATAATGTCTTGAACGAAGCGTGACCATATCTCCTTATTTGGTAGTATCAGTCAACTGTTGTAGATGTTTGAAACCTTTCTTAACGCTTCTGTTCATGTCCATAAAAGGCGCGACTGTGTAAGACTTTTATCTCGAATGTTCTTAGAATCGTCTTATTGTGAACAGCGACTCAGAGATTGTCACTCTGCGCATGTCTCGACTGGGTTGTCGTTTTGTTGTTCCGCCCAGGTCGGGCAGTTGAGAAATGGACTGATTAGCGAGCGGACGCGACTGCGTCTTGTGATTCTCTGAGGGAAATACATTGTCTTTGTGAGTTAGTTAGCTAACTAGACTATTTCCCCGTATTATTCAAGCCTGCCTGGAGGCATATGTTCATGGTTGATTTTCCGAAATAAGGTAATTCCTCTTGTATCGAACTTTAGGCTATCATCTAGAGGTTCGTCATTTTGTCGCCTTTTTGCTCGCCTGTGTGATTCAAAATGGAGAGGTACTTTGACTAGGATTAAGTCACCGGTATCTTTATACCTGAACTAGTTATATATCTATGGGTCGCTCTAGACCAACAAGACTATTGTCTGTGTTCCAGGATTCGTTATATCAGAGATCACGTCCAAGTCAGATGGTTAGACTTAGGAAGGTTATAAAGGTCGAGCTGACCTGTAATCCATGTATGCTACTCACGTGCAGACAGTAAACGGACGTATTGTATACATCTGATCTGCTAGCATCAGGAAGGAATAATTATTATTGTCTATGAACATTAAGGATCTGCAGCTGACCACGGTTGCAGAAGTTATATGTATTATTTATCAAGCTTCGCTATGATATTTGTTTTCCATACAACTATTGAGTATTGACTTCTACATGACTGTCAGTTAACATGAGTTTGAATGCTGCATTCGTTGTACTATGCCGATGATAACATAAGTATCATGACTGTTTTGTGGCGTGCAATAAATGGTATAAACCTAAAGCGAAGTTACCATTTCTATGACTCTACACGTCATGTTGCCTGTGGTGTACCCTGAACTGTTCTACTGCAACACACACACAGCAACAATCTAAACCAGATAAGACACCCACATCTTGCATTGTAATACCTGGTGTCGATAGAGGTGGTAATTTGACGGCATCCTAATTCCACCCTTATCACTATGCTCCATGAAAGGTAATGATGAATTTTATATACCATATATATATATACAAATAAGGTTCTGCCTCATCACATGAAAGCATACAATATCATGTGGTTAGGTTGTTCTGGAAGCAAGAACAAGAGTTCTTCACTGTTATATAGAACCAATCCTGACGTATGGAAGTGAGTCATGAACAATTAATAAACAAGTAAGAAAAGCACTAGAAGCCACAGAGATGTGGTTTTACAGAAGAATGTTAACAATACCGTGGACAGCAAAAATGAGTAATGAGAATGTTCTAAAAGAGACAAACACGCAAAGAGAGTTTATTCCTCAGGTTAGAAGGAAGCAATCCCCTTTCTTTGGGCATGTTATGAGAAGAAGGAAGCTGGAGTACATTGTGACAACAGGAAAGATAGAAGGAAAAAGTGATAGAGGACGACAAAGACAGAAGATTCTGGACAGTTTGACATCATGGCATGGAAAGAGGTCAACAAAAGAATTGATCAGTAGCACTGTAGACAGGAAGTTGTGGAGAGACATGATCACCTACGCCACTAGGCATGGTACTTGAAGATGTGGTAGTTCTGCTGCGAAGACTTTGCAAAATAGTTTCACATTTTCAGCCTGGATTATCTTACTCAGCAGGTTACTTCTGTGTATTTGCTAGAAACATGAATATTATAACTCAGTGCTAATAAACAATGAGCCGACTCGAAACTTACGATTTTTTCTTTTCTTTCCCATAGCTGAACACTAAACTTTTAGATATCACTGGGCTTTCTCAACGTCGTCTCGTCTTGCCTGGTATGCTTACTACTCTGACTGTCTGACTGAAGTAAAATAAAAAGATGTGCAGGTTTTTATAAGGTACAAATGATAAATCCTGTTATCCATACATCTAGACCATTTTAATTATTACTTTTTGCAACATTACATGCTTAATTAGGAGCCGCGGTAGCATAGTGGTTAGTGCACTGGCTTCCTAGCTCAGTGGTCCATGGTTCGATCCCCAGTTGAGGTTGGATTTTTTAGACCGCAAACGATTCCGGGGTCGACCCAGCCTCATCAATGGGGTACCAGAGCAACTCTGGGAAGGTTAAGATGGCTGGCGTGATGCTGACCACATCACCCCTAGTGTGCCGATGGTAAAGAAAATATGGGCCTAACACTAAATTCCCAATATGCCTCAATAGGCGTGTAGCGGGATACTTTACCTTACATGCTTAATTGCCTAATGTGACCAGATTTTGTATATTTAACAGGATCATTTTTTTTTCACTGTTATGTTTTTGTTATCCCAACTTCTTCTTGTGATCGCATCTTTGATGTTTACACCGTCAGACGAGTTCTCATGATGAATTCGACTGTTGTTTGAAGTTCCTCTTTAGCTCCATATAGCTTTGAGTTTAGTGTTGAGTCATTGGGCCAGTATATCTTTCTTAACTGGTCATACAGAGGACAATCCTGTAGAACATGCTCAGCAGTTTGTTCGTTTAATCCACATGTGCACAGTGGTGAAGCAGACAATTGTAGCTTGTGCATGTGTTTATTCAGTTTGTTATGCCCTGTCCTGAGGCGAAAAATAGTTATCTGTCCCTGCCGGTCGAAAGTGTGATAGTCGTCTTTGGGTTGGTTCTGTTCTCTTCTGATAGTCTGGATAGCTCTCTTTTTCTCAAAGTATGTGACTTCATTATCTTCTTGTTCACATTCTCCTCCCTTTTTTGCAAGTTTATCTGCCTTTTCATTTCCGGGTACACCACAATGAGATGGTACCCACTGAAGTATGGTTCTCTTTTTGGCAGCTACCTTGTTTAGTTCATTTCTCAGATGCGGGAGTTTACCACCCTTGAGAGCTTGCAGGACAGACAGTGCATCTGTGAGGATGACTACCTGGTGGCAGTCAGAGTTGGTGTTATAAATCATATTTGCAGCTTGCTCTAGAGCTTGAACCTCAGCTGTATAGTTGGAACAGAATTTACCAGTGGGAATGTGCCTGTCTCATAGTGGTTGTCAGGATATGAGATAAAGATACCGGCACCTCCATTCCTAACAGCATTAGTTGCTGATCCATCTGTATAGGCATGTATCCATGATTGATCGGGATAGCTTTCTTGGATCATACTCAATGTAGCAGTTCGTTTTTGCAGATCATTATACTTACATCCACTTGTGAGACCACTGACTGATGTATTAATTTGGAGGGCATTGCTGGCCTGCTCCCATGGTACAGGGTATAGGGTGGGCTTCAGTGGTGTTGTCTTCATGGATAGGTCTTCTTGATGCTGTCTTTTAAGTCTTTTTCCCCGATGCACAAAGCTGCTACGCTTTAGACGTCCCAATGCCAGATCATCTAGTCTTGCCTTCATTGGGTGCGTTGGCATACTGTTGTACTTTTCCATCTGGATCATGGTTTTTGTGTCTCTTCTATGGGACAATGTCTGTAATCCAGCAACCTTCTGCATCTCTGATATTGGTGTAGTTTTCATGGCTCCTGTAATGAGCCTGAGAGCTTGATTTTGCACCTTGTCCAAAGACTGCAGATGTGAGTTAGCAGCTGATGACCATGCTGCTGAGCTAAACTCTAAGTGTGGTCTTATTACTCCATTATAAATCTTCTTTAGATTTCGTTCATTTGCTCCCCAGTTGGTACCTGCTAATTTTCTGAGTATGCCTAGTCGTCTTCGGGCCTTTCCTTCTGCATTTTCAATATGCTTATTCCATGTAAGCCTTTGGTCAAATGTCACCCCAAGATAGGTGGGGTAGCTTTCTTCCTTGATCACGGTTGTCCCTAGGTGTATGTTAGCTGCTTTGTCCTTGGGGGCGAGGGAGAACAGTGTTGTGGAGGTTTTGTCTGTGTTTATTGTGATAAGCCATTTCTCTGCCCATGACACTAGCATGTCTGCTGCCCGCTGCATTCTATAATTTGCTGTGGTGACGTTTTCATCAGCGCACCAGAGTACTAGGTCATCTGCATATAAGGCAGCTTTCACTCCTGCGGGGAGATCTTTCACCAGGTCATTGATGTAAACAAGGAAGAGTGTTGGGGAAATTACTCCTCCTTGAGGTACCCCCTGATGGAGCAACACTTTTCTGCTCTGCAGACCGTCAAGAGTGACTCTAGTTCTCCTGTTATGCAAGTATGACTGGATCCATTTCATCATGTTGCCTTGGATTCCACTTCTCCTAAGTTTTGCAATAAGGCCATCTTTCCACACCTTGTCAAAGGCCTGCTTGAAGTCGACCCAGATCGTTAGGACCTTTTTCTTCTCCTGGAAGGCATCTTCTATTGCTTGAGACAAGTAAGTAACTTGGTCTTCTATACTGTAGCATTCTCTAAATCCAGCTTGTTCCGGCACCAGGATCTGCTCAGACTCTAAATACCATTTCAATCTGTGGTTGACTATTCGCTCCATAGTCTTCCCAACACAGCTTGTGAGACTGACTGGCCGGTAACTTGCAGCCTCGGTCTTACATTTCCCTTTCTTTAGTATGGGTATTGTGATGGCTTCTCTCCATACTTGGGGTACCGTTCCTTTCAACCAGCTGTGGTTGAATATCTCAAGCAGTTTTGTCTTTGCTGCTGAGCTCAGATTTACTAGCATTTCGTTGCTGATTTTGTCTGGGCCGGGTGACTTTTGAAACTTAAGCTTGGAAATAGCGTTCTGTAGTTCTCCTAGTGTGATGGGTTCCCTCATTGGGGCAGGAGTATCTGTCTGTCCCATGGTTGCCAGTATTTCTTTTCTTATCTCTCTCTGATGGTCTATGTTAATGGGTAAGTTGCTTTCTGAACTGTATCTTCTAGCAAACAGGTCTGCAGCTTGTTTTCCTCTGAAAAGTTTGCCACCTTCATCCAATGTGATAGTCTGCCTAGGTGAGGAACGCTCTTCATTTAGAGACTTGACTAATCTCCAAAGTTTCCTGCCGTCTTTCTCAAGGTTCAGCGATGCCGTTTTAGTTCTCCAGCTTTTCCGTTTTTCTTCTAGCTTTTTCTCTGAAACTCTGCTACAGCCTTTTTCCATTTGTTGTGAGTTTCAAGTGAAGGCTGAGACTCTGCATCCTTTCTAGCCCTGTCCATAGCTTCCTGACGTTCTTGGAGTGTGCTGGACCAGTATGGTATGTAGTTACGCCGGCATCCTTTGGGAATGGTTTCTTTTGCAGCTTGTAGTATGCATCTGTTGAAGTCTTTTACCACTTCATTGATGTCTCTGTTCTGTACCTTGAGGGTAGACAGCAGCGTGTTTACCTGATGCCTGAATAAACCCCAGTTGGCTTTTTTGTAGTTCCATCTTGTAATGGCTGGGCCTGTACTGAGAGTTGCACTCTGGACAGTAAGAAAGATTGGGCGATGGTTGCTTCCCCCTAGTTGGTCTCCTACTTCTCTACTAATAGATCCAGCTATATCTGGGGTGGGGAAGGCAAGATCTGGTGTTGAAGTTGTGTGCCATCCTCTGGAGTAGAAGGTAGGAGTATCTGTGGCATTATTGACTAGGATTAGGGAGTGATCATCTTGCCATGTTTCAACCTCTTCACCTCTGTGATCTAGATGGTTATAGCCCCAGCTCTGGGAGTGGCTATTAAAGTCTCCAACTGCTATAAAGTTGGTGGCTGGTACCTGTATAGAGCTGAGACTCAGGGGTTTGTTGTTTGGACAGTAATAGTTCAGGAGTTCTATTTCCATCTTGTCTACCTTTATCTGCAACAGCTGATATTCTGCTCCATCCATGTAGGTTTTCCTTTCGTGTGCATGAATGTTATTCCTTACAAGAGTAAGTACTCCTCCTTTTCGTCTATCTTGTCTGTCGGATCTGAAGCATTGATATCCCCTTATTTTAAAGGTTTGATCTGCTTTCAAGTGAGTCTCTTGGATACAGCAAACACTGACTTGCTTCTCATACAAGATGTTTTCCAGCTCTGTCTTTTTGCTGTATCCAGCCTGCTTGCTGTTCACTCCCTCTGCATTCCAGTGCATCATGACAAGTGGCACTCTGGGTTTCTCTTTTTCTGTTTTGTTTCGGTCAGTAGTTCTCCTCCGCCGTCTGCTGACTCCACAAGACGGTCTAGAGGGTCCTCCAGTAGCTGAGGGTGGGCTCTGTCGAGGCTCAGAGCCCGGCACTGCACCTGCCTGGTGGAGCTCCACAGGGCGAGCACCAGTACGAGATTTATTTGACGGTGTACTCATCCATAAAAAAAAAAGCGAGTTGCGTGATACTGTGGTTTCCGGTGCGCCTTCTGGCCCAGTATCTATGACTTTAGCACCTCTTCAACGGGAGAGTGGGCTCATCCCTAATCTGTTTATGTTCCCAGTAGTAGACTATTCGCAAGCAGCCTGGGGGTGTCACTGCTCTGCGCGGACCTTGTTTACCGAGGCGGCGTCCGAGCTCGTATGGTGAAAATATGGTTTCGTTATCTTCAAAATTTACCTGTCTTTCCCGTGGCTTTTCTGCCATCCTGCAACTTTGAGTTAGGGAGTTCTGAGCTCCAGTCTCTTTCCCAGGCATTTTATCCTGGCCTGGCACGCATACAGAGGACCCCACTTCTGGTTCTAAGTTAGCAGTTGGGGATAGGTGGGGTGGCACACTGTGCATTCCCCGTCATCCAGGGGGGCTCTCCAACTATGCAGAGCTTGCACAATGCTGTGCTCTGGTTCTGGGCTCTCCCAAGGAATCCTCACGTCCTGCACAGAGCCACTTCCAGATACCCACCACCTGCCATCTCTCCATTGTAGAAATCTCCTGCATGCGGCCATCCAGTCAAGAGCCAGTATTAAGTCTGGTGCCCAAGTGATCCCCCCAAGCTCAGTGTGCAATGCTGGGTTCTCATCATGCTGCAACACAGGGGGGATTGTGATGCTCAGCCATCTCTCTCAACTCTGCACCGATAAGTGACATCGGGGACTTAACTGTGCCTCAGTACTGGGAGGCCCCGTTTCCGGGTACACCACACACAGCCAATTGAGGCAACGGTCGTCGTGGGCGTGTCTTCAGTGGGGAAGTTGTGGAGTCTTCCTGTCCATGTTCTTGCACATCCTAACACTTCCCGCAAGACATCGAAGGTTTGGAGAGTGGCCTTCTCTGCTTTTTTGAGCTGGGGTGGGCTCCCCGGGCAAGTCTCGATGGGGATCGGGACGTGTCCACGCGCCAGTGGGCCCAGCATCGGCCGCATCTGATGGAGGACTTGCTCTGCCAGGTTTGAGTTAGTAAATTCCAACTTTGTCATCTTCATGGCATTGTGATGCTGGGGTGCCTGTGGATTTCCTACCGCCCCGGGTAGGAGCCAGAAGTGTACTGTGGCAGCTCTGGGGGAGATAAAGGGGGTGTTTCTGCATCTCCTTGTGATACGTAGCCAAGGTAGGGCTCACAGTGCTCTTTCCCCGCCACCAAATTGCCTGCTGGTTACGCCGAGTTCTCCAAGGCTCTAGGCATGTGACCAAGAGTTGAAGACAATAGGATCGTCACGTCCTGAGTCTCTGTGCCTGTACGATGGGTTCCGATCTTCAGGGAGCAGTCCACACTCGTTCCCACTCCCAAGACTTGTTCAGTATCCATCTGGCTCCTTCCCACCCACAGAGGGCGTGTACGGTGTAGTGCACCGGTTTTATTATCGAGGTTTGCTCCTCTAGATCCGTTGTGTTTAGCCTGAGGATTCGCACCCTCAGTTACCAGGACTACCTCGAGGAGGGTGTGGCTCTTCACCAAGCACAACAATCTTGGGGTATGAGAGGTTTTGCTAGGCCAAGAGACTAACACCGCAATGGTCGCTCCTTTCATGAACAAGAATTCACTAGGCCTAGGGTGAAGCAAGGGGGGAAACCCACTACCCACAACACCAACACATCATACTCCCTGTCTGTAAAAGACTTTGCCCCGTTATCCCAACAAATGCACAACACACAAATTATGGATCATATTGTACTGTCCCTTTCTGTCCAATTTTCCCATAAATCCACAATACTTTTACTTTGGCTCCATGACATGACACACTAAAAATAAAGGTCTTTGAACTGGGGTGGGGTTAGGTTACGGCTAGCTGTAACAGAATAGTGTACACTCCATGTACGAAGGATGATGAGATGGAGAAGTATGCGCGTTACGTTGATTTTTTCATGTCTGTCTATGGGCCAGGAGGAAGACAGCGATAGGATAGTATAGTGCTCTCTCTTCCAAACCTCTACATCTCATGGTAGAAGAGGAACGACTAAGTAAGTAAGTAATGTCTGCCTATTTATATTGTTGAAGCTTGCTTGTTGACATGTTGCCTGAGTAGCTATCGACATGTACTTGCTGACTGCTATTGTTAGGACACACAGCAAAACAGCCATTTCTGTCACTAACTGTGATCCCCTGACACACCCATCCTTTTTCCAGCTTGCTCTGTCACCAAAAAAATAAATAAATAGCCTCTAAGACAAGGAATACGCATGCAGTCAAGCTGAAATAGGGTGGAGGTGAGTAATGTTCAACCTGAGCGCCGTCCAGTTCTTATTGTGAAGATCGTTTACTTTGTACTTGGCATCGGAGTTTATGAAAAAGTATCGCATTGCAAACATTCGTACGATATACATTTCGACTTTAACCAAGATTTCTCGCGGGAAAAGCTATGAATTGTGCATTTCTACTGAAGCTGATAATATTCATAACTAATATTTCGCAACATCATAAATTAGTAAGTACAGTATCATAAGACTATGATCGTTAATATACCTTCAATAATTATTTATGCTGTTTATTGGGACTTGTTAACACAGATACTTGTGATTGTTCTGTCGCATTTCACAATGGTAGGTTAAATGACAAAATTCAGATAAATTATATGTGGTTTTATTATAGTTATTTATTGACAATTCAGATAGCTTAAATATATACTTTACTTCTATATTCTACAGCTCTTGCTCGCGCTGGAAAAGTTTAGGCCTACTACAAAGTCCTTCATTGTTGCTAGCTTGTGGAGGTGTTAGGGCTGGAGGTTGAAATAAAGAACAGTGGCAAGTGTGGTCAATATGGTCTTATTGTTAGTAATCCTAAACTTCTCCTTGGTAATGTTCACCTTTAGCCCCACCGATGTCCTATTGTTACTTTTTGTTTACTTTGTATTTGTAATCGGAGTTTACAAGTAAGGAAACATTCGTACGAAATACGAATAGCACAAATGATGTTCCTCCGGTGGTCACGATTGTAAATAATTATAATCACAACGTTACACAATTAATAAATAAATATCATTAATTTGTTTGTAAGATAATGACATGTATTGACTTTAAAACATACAGAAATATTTTAAGCTACCTGTTAGCTCCCCAAGGAGCAGAGGTCTTCAACAAACGCATGCCAAATCCTCCTGTCAGATGCCTTTCGCGCGAGGTCTTTCCACGAATTCCTCTTCTTTTTCAGTTCTGTATCTAGTTATCTTGTCTGTTTGTGTGTGTGTGTGTGTGTGTGTTTCTTTTTTTTTTTTTTTTGGTTTACCTCTGACTCTCTTTAATTATTGTAATCAAAGTGTCACCAGACTTAATACTGGCTCTTGACTGGATGGCCGCATGCAGGAGATTTCTACAATGGAGGGTTGGCAGGTGGTGGGTATCGGGAAGTGGCTCTGTGCAGGACGTGAGGATTCCTTGGGAGAGCCCAGAACCAGAGCACAGCATTGTGCAAGCTCTGCATAGTTGGAGAGCCCCCTGGATGACGGGGAATGCACAGTGTGCTACCCCACCTATCCCCAACTGCTAACTTAGAACCAGAAGTGGGGTCCTCTGTATGCGTGCCAGGCCAGGATAAAATGCCTGGGAAAGAGACTGGAGCTCAGAACTCCCTAACTCAAAGTTGCAGGATGGCAGAAAAGCCACGGGAAAGACAGGGCTATTTTGAAGATAACGCAACCATATTTTCACCATACGAGCTCGGACGCCGCCTCGGTAAACAAGGTCCGCGCAGAGCAGTGACACCCCCAGGCTGCTTGCGAATAGTCTACTACTGGGAACATAAACAGATTAGGGATGAGCCCACTCTCCCGTTGAACAGGTGCTAAAGTCGTAGATACTGGGCCAGAAGGCGCACCGGAAACCACAGTATCATGCAACTCGCTTTTTTTTTTTTCTATGGAGAGTACACCGTCATAATCAAAGTGTGATTATATATATAAATATATGTATAAAACACTGTGATTACAATTATTAAAGAGCATATATATATATATATATATATATATATATATATATATATATATATATATATATATATATATATATATATATATATATATAAAGGTAAAGATAGTCCCATAGCAGATACTGCCGTAGAGGAGTGAATTGTTAGAGACTTCACAATACTAGGTCCAGCATCAAGCCGTGGGGTGACCAGTTCCCTTCCTCGATACTTTTCCTTCCCTAACTCAAGAGCAAAGTCAGGTATCCATTTACAGCTGGTAGACTGGAGCGCGATGATACCATGAATCGAACCCATCACCTTAGCCACGAGAAGTACGCTGCACAAACAAGTATGCTGCAGCGACAGAAAAGCAAAATTCATATTGTTTCCCCGCGTTAAATCTTGATTAAAAAGTCGATATGGATATCGTACGAATGTTTGCTTAAAGTCGATGTACAAAGTAAACGATAAGTTACAATAGGACATCGGTGGGGCTAAAGGCGAACATTACCCTTCTCCTTAGTCCTAATCCTAACCTAACGACGAGGGAAGACCTATTTGAATGGCATCGAATAACAAGTCACACTGCTCTCTGAATCAACCGGGTTGGGTTGTGGTTTGTCTTTAGGCCTAGGCCTAACCTATATGCTATGCTATTTTACAATGAATGGAAGCGACACGGCGTACATTTCGAGTTTCTCGGGAAACATGGCGTACCCTGTCTACAGTTTCCTACTTCTACCCAATAAATTATTACAGACGTAAGAAAACAACAAACCTTTACGCTGATTCTCGAGTTCATGCCGCTCCAAGATTACTGCATGCAACACCAACATTATAAGATCACATACATGATACAATATCAACCGCAATTACTTTTTACTTCTAGAGGAAAGTAAAACGTAACTACACTGCTTTTGCGAGCATTTACTTTTTACTTCTAGAGAAAAGTAAAACGTAACTACACCGCTTGCACGATATGGATCAATCCTATTATTATTTTATTTTTATTATTATTAATTTAAACATCAGCAGCTTTGCTGACTCGAGTCAATTGACTCGGACTCGAGTTGTACTAAAGTCACTACAGCGACTTTATTCGAGGCGACTTTAGCCATTAGCGACTCGACTCGGTACGAGACTTGTTAAATCTGGTGAAACGACTCACCGTTCTCATTCATAATGCACTCTTTATTGATTAAAAATTATTCTTGTTGGAGTGTCTGCTTGATTTTGTTCGGTTTTTATCTCAGTTTTGTTTGTTTTGGATTTTTTTAACATACAAGCGTAATTGGTAATTGTGATTTGCCCTATTTACAATGATTTGACAAGTTGTCACGAGTGGTGTACAGAGTCTATCTGAGACAAGACAAAAGAAGTCTGAATGACGTCTAAGACACGACAAAAGTCTGAGTGAGGACTGAGAAGATAGATGAGTTATAGTGTTGAATGTGGATGGAGTGAATTAAAGCTATCAGGAGTAAAGGATCAATATAATGACTCTCCCCTCCTGTCACTCAGTGACGATGTTTCAAAAGTACTTTCACTCCGCCTCTCTCTCTCTCTCTCTCCCTCTCTGCTAGGAGTAAGGACAAGTGCACGTTAATGACTCCACAATCAATCAAGAACAAGTACAGATAAAGCAGACTTCTGATCTGCGATTTGTGGTCTAATTTATTCAGGAAAAAGCAATGGCAAAACAAGAAAAATTTCCAATCACAAACCATCAAATCATAAAAATGCGTTTAACAAAAATCGATAGACAAACAAAGCTAGTAATAATAAGAATCATAAGAATAATCAGACTAGACTGGTACCAATGAGCTCAGCTCTCACGTCTCGGTAATTCAAACTCCCACTATTATTGGGCTAGATATACTACTACTTCTGCATGGAACCCTGAAATAAAGAGTCCCTACACACACACAATACCCCTCTGACTTCTTCTGGGCAGCAACACAACTGTTCAATCCAACTTAACATATCCCGCAGTTACTTCAAGCTCCCCCTCACCAAAATGTATCTGAGTCCACCTCCCAAAGTCCTTCTTCGTCGGTACACTTGTGTTTATATTCCGCTTGGTGTTACAGCTGTCGGCCGATCGCCAATGGAGATATGATGGCCCTTTCCTTTCCTGATGTGGGAAGAAAAACCCCACAACTATAACTCCACCACGGAAAATAATTTTTCAGGACAAATGTTAAGTCCTCTAGATGTACAGATGTGCTTTAAATCCAGGATCTAAAGGGGTGGTGATGAATGCACTCAAGATTAAAGGTGATGGAGGCATTAAATCCACTATTTGACGCAAGCCCGTCAATCCTGTGATGGCGCGTAGCACTATGGATGCACTAGAGCTGATGATGGCTACAAGGTGATAGAGCTGGCGATAATGTGTAGCTCTTTGACGTTGAGGCCGATGGAGCATGGGCGCTCCACGTATAAGGTGGAGTTGGCATAAAATTTCCCAGCCAGGGAAATCACCTGAGTGTACACGTACGAGGGGGCTTCAAATGAAAACCTTAAATGTGCGATAGAAATTCGAAACACCGTGCCATTGTCATGTAAGTTGGCAGTATTGTTGCTAAGGACGTCAAGAGTGTCCTGCAGGTTGCATCACGGTGCAGACGAACCACATGACGTCACAGTAGGAGTTTAAAGATGGCCACCTCACTAATGACATGCACCAAAGAAGAGCAGCGTTCTGTTATCCATTTTTTTAGCAGCCAAGGGGTGAAACCTATAGAAATTCATCGGCGAGAAATCTGGAAGGCAAATCCGGCCGATGTTACGGCCTATGGCCCAGAGGTCCCTTAACTCAGTCTGCGTTAACCGGTTCTCGCGATACACTAAAAGTAGCTGGCATACTGCACAAAGATCTCTACCTCATCACGACATAAGTTCCAGGGACTAAAAGCAGTTAGAGACAAAAGGGGACTCAATATATATTGGAAATCGGGCCGCAGGTGGTCATAACACCTGGACGGAAAACGAAGAAATACGACGTAACGTTTCCCGGAGGATTTCTCCTGGCGTCGCACTACACGAAGGATTACGTAACAGAGCGACCGCCCCTTACGCTGCAAGGGTCCCAGACTTTCCCTGGACTCAAGAAGTTTCCGCCGCCCAACAACACAAGCGTCTTGGACGCGTCACAAAGTCACTCTTAACAGCATTAACATACTTTTCATCTCAGCTGGGCACTTTCGCGTAAGCAAAGGTGAGTTAACTTGCCAGATCAAAGTGATATGCTAGCAGTGACCGAAAACTAGAAAAAAGATGAAAAATGGTCGTGCCCGAAAATCAAGAAGAAATTGGGGGTAGCTCCACCCTAGGGCCAAATTTTGAACCCAACGTCACACATGTGTGATGCCACTTTCCCATATCGGCAGTTGTTCATATTATTTGTAATTGAAAACAAAATATATCCTAATTATAACCCATCAGAGGTTGAACGGGATATTTTTCTTCATTAATATTTTTTTTTATTAATTAAAAAATGCTCTTGTATTAAGCGATATACCCAAACATTACAAGAATTCCATTGTACTTCATATTATTAGACATAACTGGATACTGTTGCCAGACAAACATCTCGAGAAACAGCGACCGTCAGAACAATTAATATTCGTTGGCTATGTAAACATTACCATCCCGCCTTAAGGGGAAAGTATACGGCGAGCATTTATTGGTGGGAAAAAAACTGGAGCGTGTGTCTTTAACCTGTATATTCATTTAAACTTAAGATTTAGTGCTGATCACGTGTATCATTCTATCCATTCCATTGTAGGCTGGGGGAGGCAGTATGCTTGAAACGATTATATTTCTAAAATGTAATACTGAAAAATAACTTTGGTCGAATAAAAACGTCAGTAAATAAAATAGTAAAAGTAGTTCTTCTTCTTCTTCGTTCGTCCTGACAAGGACGTTGGTTGCGTTGTGTCGCCGTTTACAGCAAAGCTGTGATATTTGCGCCTTTCGGTCCGACACATCCGACTTCGGCACGGCATTTTTGGGACCGGGTTTGCCTTCCCAAGTTCGACCCCTACTCTCTCAGCCAGACTGCAGTGATGCAGCCTGTTTCCAGGACCACCACTTGGAGGTGGAGTAAGGTCTTGGTCAGCTCTGGTTCGCTGACGCTGACACAAGCAGTCTAGCTATGGGTCGCTAACTGCATTCATCACTTTTGCTGCGCCCTGGGGTCCCTAAAAGTACTAAAATATATATAAATATTTTTTAAATTATTAATTGTAGTGATTGATCGATAAAGCGCGATAGTGGTTATAAACAGTTTAAATCTAAAACGAGGCTCGACTCGGGACTTGATTTACGACTTAACTTGAAACCAGTGTTAGGGACTTGCGACTCGACTTCAGACTTGTACTAAGAGACTTGAGACTCGACTTGCGACTCGTTAGGAAAGACTTGACGACAACTCTGAACAGCAGGACAGTAAATACATGCATCAAGCTTTGTAGTTTTGTCCATTACAATTTCTAACGTTTTCTACTTTCCTTTTCTTATTAGTAGCCTCTATAAATGAAATAGTTGTACGTTAATCTAAATTCACTAAGCTTGGAGGTCACTTGAGCCCCAGGCGTAATTTTTTGGCTGTGACTTGATTGACTGCTTGCAGAGGGATCTCACTGTGGACTCAGTGATACGCAGAGGAAGCTGAGAAGTGGCTCTATGCAGGACGTGACAATTCCTTGGGAGAGCCCAGAACCAGAGTACAGTATTTCTGCATAGTTGGAGAGCCCCCTTGGATGGCGGGGAATGCACAGAATGCCATGCAGTCCTTACTCCTAGCTTCGAACCAGATGCAACAATCCTTTAAATGCAAGCCAAGCTGGAGAAACTGGAGCTCATGACTTCAACTCAACACGTTTCGGAATGGCAGAAAAGCCACAGGAAAAGCCTAGATCTACAGTGAACATAATACCAAGGATGTCTTCAACTTCTTACTGGCTGCTAAAGAAAGAGAAGCTCGGCAACAACAACAACAATCTAAATTCTAACTCTATCAGTTTAGTACATTTTTTAATTAGCCCAGATGACTTTTTTTTCCCTCCTGCGAGGACAACCAAACATACCCCTCCCTCCCCACACGCGCAAAATATTTCGGAGTTTAAGAACTGTGTAGTGAACAGTGAGTAGGCTACGATAATTGTGCTTTGTAGTTTTGTTCAATAAATTTCATAACACAGTGTTAACTGATTCTGCTGTTCTTGTCTAATAGATGCGTGTAGACTAACATAACTGCACAACTTTAGCGCCGGATAGTTGTTGGGGGTTTCTCCTGTCCTTGTCTAATAGATGCGTGTAGACTAACATAACTGCACAACTTTAGCGCCGGATAGTTGTTGGGGGTTTCTGCTGTCCTTGTCTAATAGATGCGTGTAGACTAACATAACTGCACAACTTTAGCGCAGGATAGTTGTTGGGGGTTTCTGCTGTCCTTGTCTAATAGATGCGTGTAGACTAACATAACTGCACAACTTTAGCGCAGGATAGTTGTTGGGGGTTTCTGCTGTCCTTGTCTAATAGATGCGTGTAGACTAACATAACTGCACAACTTTAGCGCCGGATAGTTGTTGGGGGTTTCTGCTGTCCTTGTCTAATAGATGCGTGTAGACTAACATAACTGCACAACTTTAGCGCAGGATAGTTGTTGGGGGTTTCTGCTGTCCTTGTCTAATGGATGCGTGTAGACTAACATAACTGCACAACTTTAGCGCCGGATAGTTGTTGGGGGTTTCTGCTGTCCTTGTCTAATAGATGCGTGTAGACTAACATAACTGCACAACTTTAGCGCCGGATAGTTGTTGGGGGTTTCTGCTGTCCTTGTCTAATAGATGCGTGTAGACTAACATAACTGCACAACTTTAGCGCAGGATAGTTGTTGGGGGTTTCTGCTGTCATTGTCTAATAGATGCGTGTAGACTAACATAACTGCACAACTTTAGCGCCGGATAGTTGTTGGGGGTTTCTGCTGTCATTGTCTAATAGATGCGTGTAGACTAACATAACTGCACAACTTTAGCGCCGGATAGTTGTTGGGGGTTTCTGCTGTCATTGTCTAATAGTTGCGTGTAGACTAACATAACTGCACAACTTTAGCGCCGGATAGTTGTTGGGGGTTTCTGCTGTCAGTGTCTAATAGATGCGTGTAGACTAACATAACTGCACAACTTTAGCGCCGGATAGTTGTTGGGGGTTTCTGAAGAGACAAAGAACATCAGGACTACAGCACCCTCAGGCACGTCGTAGAATGTAATACAAAATGCCACAGAAACCACCGATGGAATTGTGAATTCTTTGTGCAGACTTCCTGCAAGGTGAATAGATACATCATAATTTTAGTCCATTTTTTATTAGTCCACTTGTTAATTTCACCTAAATCCCCTAAATTTAGCCTCAATAAAAAAAAAAAAAAAAGTTTTGGAGTGTAAAAAATTTATAATAAAAAGTGCTTATGATCATTGACTTTTTTTTATTTTACTTCATGAGAAATATCTCGTTCGACCCCTGAAGGGTTATAATTAGGAGATATAGTGTTTTTTTTCCAAGTCCAACTAAAATATAATTGCATAGACTAGACTAGTGCATGGCTCAACAATGAAGTACGTACTTCCTTCAGCGCCTTAACGCAGGGGTCGGCAGCCGGTCGTTCGCATTCTACCAGTAGATCACAGCGGGTGATTTGGTAGATTTTTAGGTGACGATGTGGGAACAGAAAGAACGCCTAGGCTAGGGACACTTCGTACAAGCCCTCCCCGGTTGGAATTTAAAATCGCAGTATCCACAGGATTAAATGTACTTTTTAATCCTTCCCTTAAAAAACTCACAAGCTAGCTCACAAAATTCATTTTATTCCTAAACTACATGAGATAGGAACACGATCTTTTGTTTGAAGTGAAGTTAGCATTCGGTAAAATATTATTTAGTTTTAATTGTTGATGGAATAGCGGGTAGCAGTTTGTCCGGCAGAGACAAACGTTTCGTTATTTGAATTTTGATGCAGTTTCTTCATTAGAGTGGTTTATTTTTTAGTGAGCGCATTTGAACGCGTAAGACTTGGTGTGACGAATAATTCACCGAAAATTGAGAAAAATAAAGTGTATTCTTCTTCTTCGTACACTCTCAGACGTCTACTTGAATGTTTTCAAAGAAAGCATTAGTCAGCTTGAGACTATTTGCATCTCCATAGAGATTTTCCACGAATGGTACTGGTGTCGGCCATATGTGCTTTCTTTGTTCCGCGTATGTTGGGTATTGTTGAAGCTGATGTTCAGCAGTCATTTTATCGGTGCCACAGTTACAATGATCGGTAGTTCCTATCTTTAGCTTGTTGAATAGATGGTATCCCAATCTGTTGTGGCCAGTGCGGGGAGTCTGAAGATAACCACTTGCTCTCTTCTGTTGAGCTGGTAGTATGCATCATTTTGTGTGTGACCTGGATGCTCTGCATCCCATTTTTTTCTGTATCTGATTCTGATAAAACTCTTTGGCTCCTCGAAAGTTATGCTTGCATCAGACTGAGGTAGCTTTCCATCTTCATCTGCCAATCTGTCAGCCTCTTCATTGCTGGAAATGTTACAGTGAGACCGAGATCCATTGGATCACAACTCCTTTGAATCGTTGACATAGTTTGTGGAGCACTACTCTTAGGTCATCCATGTCTGCATTATTTTGGCTTTTCAACGTTGCAATAAATAAAGTGTATGCGAGTGACCGACAAAGCTTCTCACTAAAAATGTTAGTTAGATTGGTTTCAATTTTTTAACTGAACTAAACGTAGCGACTTTTGTAGACTTTGAAAGTTTTTTTTCTTTGCTCCCACTTACAATTTGGTATCATAATTCATCATTTTGTGTGTTCCCCGTGGAGCAAGGCAGAGGCGTCACTAGGGGGTGGGGGTGCGGACCGCACCCGGGTGACACCATCAGAGGGGGTGATCAGCTGAGGGGGTGACACCAAAATTTTTGTGCAGTGATTCAGCAGAAATTTATTATTTTTTATAAAAATATCCCTGTAGTTAGTTAAAGCCACAAAAACATTTTTCGTAAGCCCAGCTTGCATGTACTGTATCAATATACCTACAAGGCTAAAACTCTATGCTAGTTTACTTTTAGAACCTTCTAATGCGCATTATGATTTAGTCGAGATGTTCACTGAGTGCTGAAATGCTTGTGTATTTGTTCCTGTTTATTTTTTTGGTGTTATTTCATTTATGAATATATTTCCATATGCATTTACGAGTAACATTAGTACAAAAAACATTACTAAGGATTCTGTATGGTCTGGTACGGGAGGAGGTCCATGGGGGTGACACCATGAGTTACAGCACCGGGTGACACAAACCCTAGTGACGCCTCTGGAGCAAGGTGCCAACACTTCAGCTGGCCCCTTGAAGGAAACCTACACCAAATAATTCATGTGCTTGTGCAATGGCCATCTCTGTCGTACTTTGTTTTATATGATGAGGTTGCCTGCTCCTTTCACAACCTCGTCCACATATGACATCACATTTTGGCCATTTTTTAACTCCCATTCCCCATTGTCACATTTTGTCACAAAAAAACTAGACCCATTTTTTTTCCTTATGTGACATCACAAATCTCTTTTCCCCTCTCCCCTCCATTTTTTAAAATACTGAAGCGACAGAATATGTAGTTGAATATAAATTAGTTAACTAGTGCAGATAAAACAACAATCTTTCAAGTAAAATTGTGTTTAATTAATCAAGATTTTACAAAGATCGTCCCTCTCATGTACCGCGTCCTAGCACGAGACAGGGCCCAACCCTTGCTCTGCCAAACTAAATGCATTTTCACCCATCCCCCCACACTCACACACAAATGCACACATGCAAAAAATTGTAAGCTATCGCGCCAGCCCGAATACTATCTTTAAACTCTTGTGTCTTTGATCTCAACAGACTGCAGCCCGAATACTATCTTTAAACTCTTGTGTCTTAGATCTCAACAGACTGTTGTTGGGATGGTGATAACAAAAATGAACGAAAAAAAAAACAACAACAAACAAACAAAGTAAAGTCTCTCATAACTGTTCTGTTGTTAACAAGGTAAAAAGGAGTGAGAAAGCCCAGGGGTGTTTGAGATTACACACGAGCACCCCATCAGACTACCCCTTATCCTCACGCCATTATTGATCCTAATACATTAACTTTAGTTCTTGTTATATGCTGTTTTACTACATTGTGCAATTCTTTATCTATTCTCAACACCTGTTCCACAGTTATGGATGAATTGCATGCCTGTAAATAATCTAATATTGGTTTTGTCTGTTGTTCATACTTCCTACATTTTAGTAGGAAATGTTCTATATTATTTTTTTAAAGGCACAATGTACAGTAAGGTTCTTCTATTCTAAAATAGCCCATTTCTAGTTGCAGTCTAAGAAGTTTCTTATTGCTAAGAATTTTTAGTTCTCTAAATACCTGACACGTTCTTGTTGGAGCCTTGAACAATTTATATACATTACATACCAATCCAGACCTAAAGGTATTTTATATTTGGACATACGCCCTAATATAACCGACATGGTTGAACAGGACGCGCCTCGCCAAACGAGGCAAAATTTTATTTAAAAAAAAATAATATATATATATATATATATATATACATTACATGTCTGCCCTTCAGAAGCCTGTAAATAATCTAATACTGGTGGCACTCTCTGTTGTTCATGTTTCTTACGTTTTGATGAAACATTCGAATCTTTATTATTCACTGATTTATTGAAATTATCGAAAATCAATGGTAAAGGGGAAGGATAGTATAACAAGGTCTGCCATTTTGCCCGAACATTATCTATACGGATGTGTAACCATATCACTTCGACATATTGCAAAACACCCACTATTAAACTAAACAAAATCCAACTAAAATGAATGAAAAATATCCATTTCAACATCGTATAGGTTACAATTATGATATATAACGCCTCAAATTTCTAATTTCATAATAAATCATGCTCACAAAATTTATATTACGTGCAAACACACCACACTACATGCAAACACACCACACGGAGTCACAATATGGCGGCATCCAGTTCACCGTCCTTACCCTCGGCCTTGAGATTTATTCTGAGGTTATGCCCAACCTAGTGTAGCGTCTGCCGACAATGATGGTGTGCATATCATTTTGATTGCTCTGAGTGAGCAGTTCTTGGTTGATGATGGTATTCAGCAAAAAAGTTTGAAGAATTTTTCTTAGGTAGGTTGTATGGATAGAGGACAATTAGGACATTTCCTTTTATGTTACTCTCCAGAATTGTATAATTATACTATAAACACTGTAATGACCAGCTGAAATTAGCAAATATAAATCAAGAATGAACTGTTGAGTTGATATTTTTTATTGTGACCATTTTGTTTAGCTTTGTTTTTTTTTGTTTTTTTTTCCTCAGGAATATCCAGAGGATGATAACTCTAGTTTGCTAACCACTGTAAGCTGAATTGAAGTCTTTACGACGTTCTGTTAGATGTCCTTAGGAGCGCTGTTTGATGGTTTGCTTCCTGTCAAAGTAATTTGTGCTACAGTGCAACATTTGAACAGTTAACATTTTAAGGTGCTGCACACCAGCAACAGGTTACAGAACCAGCACAGCTGAATATAAGTTGTTAAGACATTTATCAGATGTCCTTAATTGGAAAGTTTAATGGTTTGCTACAAGCCAAAGGAATTTGTACTACAGTGCAACAGTTAAACAGTTGATAACATTTTGAAGTGCTCTACACCAACAGCCAAGTTTCAGAACTGAAACATTGACAACAATGTATTGTCTTCAGTGGTTGATTCCTGTCCTCTTGATGCCCAAACCTTTGAATCCAGCTTTCATCTACAATCATGCTATGTTTATCATCCTCTACCTGACAAGTTTCTTTCTGGTGCGCAAGCCTTGCACCATCTGCAGTTTAGTATTTCTGGCTGCAGTCTTTCTTATTTGCTACAACTGTGTTGGCAACTGCATTCTCTGGTATTGCTCTTCAGATGAATGTGAAGGTGCAGACTGTGAATCCGCTTGTGATGCCACTTAGATAAGATTTTCACAAATTTCTCTTTAGAGAGCAATGAAGTTACTGATGGATGAAATAGTGGACAGACATAATTACTGGACAGTTATTGAATTTGAATAAGTAGTTGAAATGAGAAGAGTAAATATAAAGTCTATATCATTAGCACTGGGTAAAGGATGATTATTGTTGTGTTACCTATTAGTTTCATTTTCAGGAAGAGGAGCTACTAATAGGCTACTATAATAAATTAACAATAGCTTATAATTTCAGTAAATCTTCCTTTCACTTTTATATAGTTTAATGAAACTTTGCTTCAGTTTTATGAATTTCATTATAGAGTCCATTCTAAAATTTTCAAAGTTTATAAGCAGTTTTACAACATTTTGAATTAAATCAACATTTACAAATCACCATTATGCTGGATAGCAACTTTTAACATTATGTTTGGACTGAAAAGTCACTTTTTATTTCATATTTTCTTACTGTGCTGTGATTTTCCTGTATGTCAACAGAAAGAGTGAGTGTCATTGTACGATATTAGCACAACTTTGAAAGCATTTAGAATAGACTTGCCCAAACCTGTTGCTCCTAGGGCCACTGAGCCTGACTGGTACGGTCCTGTGAGTTGTAAATTTCCAAAACTGGTTGTTTTTCTTTGTTTATGATATTAGTTACACATCTTGTAATACATTGCTACGACACAATTTGGCTGTGTGACAGGTGCTATTAAAAAATTTCCCAGCAGCTATCTAGAGATGTCTTAGTATGTAGTTGATAGTTGAAAATGAAGACATCAGGTGTAGGTACTCCTAGAGCTTTGCCCACCATCTTGACTTGTTGAGTTTCTTGATTTAGAAAGTCTTCTGCATTTAAAGTACTTCCACATTAAATGCTGATCATGGCCATGCTTATGCAAGATGGCACATTTGAGTTTGAAGTTTTAAATTGAAGTAACCAAGGGGAAGGTCACAAGAAGAATATTTCAACTTCATGCATTCCTGCAAATCAAGCTTCGCCTGCAAATTTATCTGTGAAGTTTCAGGTTCAAAGAAAGAGGAATCTGCCTTATTGTGCATATGGAGCAGAAGTCTAGAAATCGTCTGCAGAATTTGCCTTGCCTATTTTATATAATACTGATGTGTTTATCAAATTTCTGTGAATACAACATTATACTTCTCTCCTTTCCCTCAGCAAACTCCTTCATGCTAAAAAGTTGGTTTATGTAGGCTTCTATCTGTTGATTCTGCATGAGCTTGAGCTTTCATTCACAATGACATGAACTTCCATTGTATGATTAATTTAGCGTCAGATTAATTTATTTAAAATGACTGTGATATAAACTAAAAGTGCTGATTCATTTTTAAAACCTATATTTCTTTCAAAAATATGGTTATGGCAGAGTTTGCTGCAGTCACTTGCAGTCTGAACTAGTGGTGGCCGCTCTCATCATCATCAGTTGCCATCTCCACAACGAAGGTTGGCTGTAATGGATCTCCAACGTCTTCTGTCTCTTGCCGCTCTAGGCCACCTTAATCTCTTACACGATAGATTGTAAAAGATGTTACTCTTACAGCCACATGTCATCCGCCAGGTGAGAAGAGTAAAGAGTTCTTTAAGATCTTTAAATTTTCAAAAATGCCACAGATATAGGAAGCCATTAGATATAAGAGGCTATGATGTGTCACCGGTATCTAGATTCATTTTCAGAGCTAGTGAGATTAACACTGTCTGCATTTGCCAAAACTTGATAATGGAGGTCCCTGTCAGCTTCTTCCACTCTGATTTATTATAACTGGAGATGGGTTATGTCTTGAAAATGTCACTTTTTTTCTGGCAAACTATCTTGTAAAGTATATCTATAACCTTCAATAGGCAGTCTTTGATTTAATCCCCACCAAAAAATAGTTTGGCCGCTTTGTGATTTCATGAGCTGGTCTGGGCAGCAATTTATGTATTCTTGAAGATGAGTAGTTGACTTATAATTCCCTCAAACACTGTCTACATTTTACTTCCTTTGGTCACTACAGAAATTGATCATATGTCTCGTGGTTCACTTTGTAACTGCACTCCAGGTTGCAGTCTTTACCCATTGCTACTTATTGCTAACAAATTACACGCAGAGCTTTTGCATCTTGTTCAGTAACAAAGTACGTGTTCACTTATCTTGAACTGTATGAATTTTGTCCTAACTAAGACATTTTTTGCTGACTACTAACATTGTCATAAAAGAATATGATTCTGGTTGGTAACTGAAATGTTTAACTTCTGTACATGCACCGGCAAGGGATAGCTTTCATGTCCACCACTTAGTGACTGGTTAACTTAAAATGAACATGGGTTCCAGAACAAGTACATGCTGTCTGTTGTGTAATGTCATATCCTACATGACTACAACATTGGGCTGTTACTGCATTCTGAATCAACTATAACCAAAGCCAGGCCACGTAGCTATAAATAAGATTTCATATAAAAATGGTTATCTGCTCTTGAATGTTCCATTTTTTACTGTTATACTGGGTCTTCCTAGCTTTCTAATGTCAGGGGGGTGTCCACTGCCGTGGTAGAAAAAGTTTGATGTAAATCTTTGTCTGCACGGTCGAGTGAGAGGAGGAATCGAGAGATATTGGTTAGCACCTAAAACTGATATTAAGAGACAAGAGTGATAAGATTCACAAGACCAGGACTTGAGTGTGTGTGTGTGGGCATAAACATTGAACTGTAAAACAGCAGCAGCAAAACTTCTACAAGTTGTGCTAGATTTAAAGTGTTTGTTTAAGCACTGGTTAAAACAGCAGTGTAGATATATAGATATATATATATATAGTGAGTATCTTAGTTATCAGATTCTTTCATTCACTATGTAACCATTCAGTTTCCCCCTTTGAAGCATTGGCCTTCAAACAGTTTGGACCAATGAATGCATCCTGTATTGTGTCACCTGTTCAGGGTATTCTATGTTCTTTTGATCCTTTGTAAGTCTTCCCAATTCCTCTCCCCATGTCTTTTTTGGATCTCCATGTTTTTCTTACCTTGAATATTCCTAAAGAATGTCTGTCTTGTAATGCTATCGGTTAGTTTTCTTAGTGTGTACCCTACCTGGTGCCACTGTCCTGTCCTCACCACATATTCCACTGGAATTTATCTGATTTTTTGCATCAGTTCTACATTGATGATTTTATTTATCAGATAAAACAGTTTAATCTTGATCATTATAAACATTGACACTTTTTTATAATTGAACCAACTTACATGAACGTACAAGGAATAGATCAAAATATTCATTATCAAATAGAGCTTGCTTTATTGTGTATGGCTTCAGATGAAGTTAAATACAAGTCTTTTACCTTAAAGTATGTTTAAGTAAGGCTTATATAGATAGGACATTTTATAATGTCTGTGAAAAGTACAGTTAGCAAACAGCACGTAAAATACATGATACTTGTGTCACTGCTGAAATGATTTGTAATCTTTGACAGCTGCTGTTTCTTCTAGGCAACTGTGTCTTATTTTTTCACAATTTGAATTAAAAGGAATATTTATAATACTTATACATGTAAGAGTGAATCCCTTATGGTCCCTGGGAACCTATTTCAGTGGACAGGCATTCAAGGAGAAAAACTGATTCTGGACAACTGTTATCCCAAAGACATTTATGACAGATGGACATAAGTCCAGCAAACTTATGTCATATTTTTTGTAAGGGCTGCTACAGACATAGAGATGACCTGCGTATTATTTCAAAGTGAGCTCACTTTATATTGTACTCAGTAATAAAGGTATTGTTTTTTGCAGTGATTTTCAGACAGTCATAAAATGTGAAGAGTATACTAACTTGTTAAATATTTAGTAGTACCAGTGCTTCTCTTGTGATGATGAGTTTATGAATGTTGTTCATACATTTGACCTCTTTATTGATTTACATTAATTACTTTAATATAATATCTTCTTATTTTCCCTTTCTGCTCCTAATGAAGCAGGTAGCCACCACTGCAGCGGGTCTTCTTGCAGGTAACCTGCATCAAAGCATTCATGTTATCTTGTAGTGTAGTGTATGTAGCAATTTGTTGTACATGATGAGGTTGCCATTTCCACACACAACCTCATATTAGTGGCCTCTTAAAGCATACCTGAAGCAGCAATAGTCCTATTCTTTATAGTCATCTCAGAGACCCCATGGAAATACACAACATTAGTTTATACACAACATTAGTTTATACCAACATGTTTTAGAATTGTAATGTTTGGGGTTTCTTTGATAGACTTTCATTTATATATTCTTTTAGATAAAGATAAACAGACAAAGAGTTTATATATTTTCTTGACAGAAACTATTTTTTAACCTTATCCATCAGTTTCAGTCATTATGAACATATTCTTTTTGTAATGTAAATTAGGAGCCGCGCTGGTGTAGTGGTTACCAAACTGCGCTCTCGACAGGGTGACCCAGGAACAAATATGGGCGAGGACATTTGAAGATTGTTCGTCAACCGGGATTTGGACTGGATTAACTCGAGCCCTGGCGAGACCATTTGAAGGAGTGTCGTCGACCAGGGACTGGCGGCTCCTGAGCCGACCCAGCTCTAATGTGTACCTCCGAAATCGGCGAGTATCTGCCTGAGTGGCGAGGGACACCTGTCTCTGTACAAGAAAAAAAGGGATACTCACATAAAAACCAGTCTCAGGTTAGACATCCTAACCTGAGATTTCGCCTCGAGTAATAGCGGGCGTACGCAAAAAAAAAAAAAAATGTAAATTGACTTTCCAGTGATCTAGCACAACTTAGTTTGTAATCATGGAAAATACATTTTCTCATAAATCAGCATCATTACTCTTTTAGCATAAAATATGTGGGATTTCCCCGCATAATCTTGGACCTGTATTGAAGGTCCAGACCTCTCACAAATAAGTGAATTTTGCATTAGCAGTTTACTAGTATTTGTAGTTCTGCTATGAGAAGTGGTGCATAGTACATTACTGTGTCCATTTTATCAACTTCATTTTAAACCATTTTTTTTTTAATTTCTTATCTGCTGTACAGAAATTGCCACTGTTGTCTTTGACTTAAGGTAATCATTAATAATGTTCACAAATATTTTCTATTTTAAAAAAAATAAATAATTTGTAGTTTGTTGTGAATGATTTTCTATATTTAGATTTATTTTTATGTTTCTGTCTTCTTCACAGCAGTCAGCCATATTGTAAAAGATATGTACATGCATGCTTGAGAGAAAAAATTATGTGATTTTCTTGAATTGCGGTGCATGTGTATTTGCCTAGGTTAAACATATTTTTAGCATAAGAATTGAAACAACACATGTAGCGTTATTTAACTGAGATTTCTTCTTCTTCTTCGTTCGTCCTGAAAAGGACGTTGGTTGCGTTGTGTCCATTTACAGCGAAGCTGCGATATTTGCACCTTTCGGCCGACACATCCGACTTCAGCACAGCATTTTTGGGACCGGGTTAGCCTTCCCTCTTCGATCCCTACTCACTCAGCCAGACTGCAGTGATGCAGCCTGTTTCCAGGACCACCACTTGGAGGTGGAGTAGGGTCTTGGTCAGCTCTGGTTCGCTGACCCTGACGCAAGCAGTCTAGCTATGGGTCGCTAACTGCATTTCTCACTGTTGACACGTCTTAGGTCCCTGAGATTTAAAATATGTAGGTCAGCGTTATTATTACTAAAATGTGATTTTACACTTTCGCTGGAGCAGTGAAAGACTGGGGTTGCACGTGTGAACATGAAAGAATAAAGGAAAAAAAGAAAAATCAAAAGTGGTTTGAAACTTTCATGCTCTGTGTAGTTCCCTGGGGTCTTTGATGAAATCACAAAATAATAGCACTGCTGCTGCATCAGACATGTCATACGAGGGAGCTAGTATGAGGTTGTACATGAACTGGCAACTGCGTCATGTAAAACAGATAGCTACAGAAACCACCACAACAAGAGCATGTGAATGCTTGGTGTAGCCTTCCTGCAACGGGACCGGCTCCATGCTCCATATGGAGCAAAAAAGTGAAATGATTGAAATATGTTTGCATGAATTAACACTGACTTCTTATTGCAATTAAAACTTTGGAGGTTTTCAAGTGTTTTGATGTTGATAAAGGTTAAATGACAATTTATTTTGAATATTTTCACTGAATTGACTTTGTAACATTCATATTTCATTGTGGTCCTAATATCCTAATACTACACTTGAGTGAATTAAAGAAAGCTCATTGCACCTGTTATGTTTTGTATTCATTTCAAAGGTGATTTAGCAGATAAGAACATTCACTGTACTTTAAAACCAAGTTCTTCATTGGATCTTGTGGAGACCCAGTTAAGTCACCTTGCAGTTTTATCTTTATTTCAGACCTGATGGGGTAAAAGTCATGGCACTTATTTTGCTGTTTTCACAAACAAGATCAACTTATTTTGCTGTTTTCACAAACAAGATCAACTTATTTTGCTGTTTTCACAAACACGATCAGTGTTTCATGATTAAAAAAGAAAAATTGTTCTAGGTTGGTCCTTTTAATGAGAAAATTATTATTTTTTTTTTAAACTTTGCATGCAATTTGCAGATTTTTTTAAAAAACGTATTCATTTTAACAGAAACAACACTTTCTGCTATCTCAGATTAATTTGTGTTTTCTTGTTAATAGTGCATATATTTGTGTATTTGAGATGACTTTAAAAAAATAAATAATAAAAAGATTTGTTTAAAAAAAAGTAATACTAAACTAAAGCAATACCTGAGTGTCACATATGGAAATAGTCGCAGCAATGACCGTCCACTTTTGCCCCCCCCCCCCCCCCCCCCCCCCCCCCCCCCCCCCTCCTCTCATCTAAGTTTATATATTTTTTTGCTACACGAACGCCTGATTCACTATTGCTATTAACACATGAGCCGTTTGGCAATTAAACATGGAACAAAGCGTAGTGCGCAGCATGGTGAAATCGTTCTTTGATCAGGGAAACACACAGGCCAGGCGTTAACAAGAGGCCAGGTATTAACAGTTTCTTTGAAGAATCAAGGGGTGATCAGTCTGAGACATATCTGGAATTGTTACATGTTCAGGGGGAATTAACTTACGTAGCTGATATTCAGCAAGGCAGAGATAATCAAAGACAAGCTAGAGATCGTCGGTCGGCAGAGGTGGCAGAATAACCTTTGATTCAGGAATTGAACGGCAAATTTGCCCGGCCCTGGACATAGGTGTGACTTTTCGCATTAAGAAGCGAAAAGAACGGAATCTATGAATATATACCTTGTCTCTCCTATAGTCTTTATCAGTTGCTCAGAGATTTTCCTGAATTCACTAGCTCGTTATCCTAAGATTTCTCGTACAGAGTGTATTATTAGATTTCGTGGAGTGTTTCATTTCTCTGTTTGCGGTAATTTATATACTAGCCTTTAAGTGATTTGGTGTGTTAAAAGTTTTCATTTATATTTCACTGGGATTTTCTGTGTTAAATGAATAGCATAATTAAATAACTTATAGCAAATTTTTCCAGCTGTAAAGTAAATTTAATTACTCGCTATTTCCCAGTAAGAGATGTTTTAAATTGACTAGTACATACATTAAATAACTGTCTACTGACGGTATATATTATTTACTTCTATCCATTTTTATGTAATTTTATAAATGACTAGTGTTCATATCACGCGTTAAAAACGATAGGATAAGCTAGACATTTGTGTTTTAAATCTAATTTATAACGGAATGGTGAAGAGGTCTTACCTTAACATGTGTTAGATCTATTATTGTTATTATGGTTAAATGTTTATATTTCTTTCCTAAAATATAGGCTGGTCAAAACCTGCGAACTAGCGGTCTAACGGTCTTATGGCCATATGAACTTACGTTCTTAGAGTCTTATAATCTATAAGCATCCAGGGATATTTAATATTGATGAGCTGCTTGCTGTGACCTGTGCGGTCCAGTTTTCCTCATTTCATGAGAGAAACCAGAATAGAACCATTAAATTATAATATTAACTGAACCAGAACTATTACCAGATTTCATTTATATCAATCTCATCAGCCAGCTGTGGCAAAATATATTGTCAGCAACATTTGTGTAACTTAACATAGTGTCTCAGCAACCAGAGGCTAGACAACCCAGAATATATGTGTATTATTCATCCTATGTCGGTGATCACAACGTATGAACCTTACTCCAACCAACTGAAGGCAGAGATACCGTATTTTATCCAGGAAAAATTAAATCACCAACTCCAGCGACTCCCGTGCAATTTGCAGTCCGCAACTATGGCGAGTCTGGGGCTGGATTTGGCAAAACTTAATATGACACCGAGTAGTCTTATTACTTATATTATTAGTGTTTTTTTCCACGGAATGCCTGCGACAACTATTGGGTAAGCGAATATGAATGTGGCCACAAGTATGAAGGATTGAATCTTCTTCTTCTTCTTCCTCGTTCGCCCTGAAAAGGACGGTGGTTGCGTTGTGTCTGTTTACGCCGTAGCTGTGATATCTGCACCTTTCGATCGACACATCCGACTTAGCACGGCATTTTTTAGGGACCGGGTTTGCCTTCCCATTGCGATCCGTACTCGCTCAGCCAGACTGCACTTCTGCAGACTGTTTCCAGGACCACCACGTGGATTGAATGAACTGTAAGAGAGTAACATAATTTTCTGTTGTTACCCCTATCATACAAATCTTTTCGTTTTTGTTCTCTTTAACCTGAGTATTTACGGGATAGATTAATTAGGAACTTGTTCTTTGTTTCTTTAATGACTATTCCATACACTTATCGTTAACTTTTGATCTTTCGGGTTAATTAACCTCTGTTGGGATCTTCTTTTTCTTTTCCTTTACCAGAGGGGAAAACCTATTTGATTAATTTTCATTTTGTCTGTAAACCATGATCTGTTGATGTATATGATTTATGTTGTAAAGTTCTAGTGATTAATAAACCTTAAGTTATTGTGTTGGTCAACCCCTGTCCATATACAAGGGGATTGACATAAGTCTTGGCCTCACCATGAAGGAGTCACAGGAGGAAGATGAAACTTGGCACATTTGAAGTTCATCATATTTGCACTGAATGTGTGAAGTACGCGTTTGTTTCATCAATGGGTTTTTCCGCTACGGTGCACGGCGCAATGTACCCTATTGACCGGATCTGCTGCTCCAAAGATTTGACAAAACAATGGAACAGAAGGAGGCCAGAGCTGTGATAAAATTTCTGATGTTTCAGGGAAAAACTCCTACAGAAATACACAGGGAGATGGAACCAGTGTTTCGTGATTCTTGTCCTTCATATACTTCGGTAAAAAACTGGTGTCAACAGTTTAAGTGCGGCTGCTCAAATGTTGCTGATCAGCCAAGATCTGATAGACCAGCCTCAGAGTGCAACAATGAAAATGCAACAAGAGTGAAGAAAATCATTGGCCAGGATCGAAAAATGACAATTGTGGAGATAGCTAGTAGAGTAAAACTAAATGAAAGAACAGTTTATAGAATTTTACACAACAGACTGAACATGAGAAAAGTGTGTGCACGCTGGGTTCCGCGACTGTTGACACGTGAACAGAAGCAAACGAGGGTAAATTGCTGTCAACAGTTGCTCAAAAAGTGTCAGTCAAAAAAATTTTTGGAGACCATGGTGACAGTAGATGAGACGGGTACACCATTATGACCCCGAATCCAAAATTGCCAGCATGCAATGGAAAACCCCAGGCTCCCCAACACCTGTCAATCCGAGAGCGCAGAAATCTGCAGGAAAAGTGATGTTGACTTTTTTGGGACGGCAAAGGTGTCCTTTTGAAAGATTATCTGCCTCGTGGCAACACAGTTAATGGACAGTACTATGCAGATCTTCTCACCAAACTAAGAAAGGTTGTGACCAGGAAACGAGGGATAACTCGCACTCAAAATCTTCCTTTGCTTCAAGACAACATGCCCTCTCACAAAGCACGGCTTGTGCAGCTAGCAGCCAACGATTTGAATATTGAAATTCTTCCACACCCACCATATTCTCCAGATTTGGCTCCATCAGACTTTTTTTTATTCCCAAATCCTAAAAAACAGCTAAAAGGAAATCATTTTGACAGCGATGAAGAGGTTATACTGGCATGTGATGACTGGTTTAGTTTAAAAAAATAGGGTATTCTACTGCCAAGGTCTTTTCAAGGTCAAGCAGAGATGGCAGAAGTGTGTCAATTCAGACGGTGGCTATATTGAAAAGGAATAAACATTATACAAAATTTCAGCTCTCTGTGACATGTCCTTCATGGTCAGGCCCAAGACTTATGTCAATCCCCTTGTATGTTATCCATAGTTTGTTTTCACGTTTGTGCGTATTTGTCACAGAATTGTGTGCATGTGGGTGCAGTGTAACTTGTATTTTGTACAAGGAGAGAAAGTGCGTCTGATTTAAATTTAGTCGTCCAGATAGGCTGGATTAGAGAAATTACTCAACCCAGAGACTGTCCTTTCTCTTACACGACCATCTCGTGAGAAAAAAACTATTTCTTCCACCTTACTTTCACTTAGCTATTACTATCGAGGTGACAGGACTATAAACATCTATTACCTATCTGATAAAATCTACGACACTGAGATCCCATTAACCCTTTCAGGACCACATAACCAAGAGGTTTGATGCCATCCTCTTAAGTAGCTGTCAGTAAATCACTACAGGTTCAGCCACCATCAGCCCATAGACATTGTTACATAGTTCTGAGTTAGGTCTGTGAGTTTCCAGTTGCTTTGGCTTTGTCTTCTGTCATTTGTCTCCAGGTTTTTTTTTTTTTTTTTTGGCATCTCCACTATTCTAATCCCTGAGGGTTGTAATGAAGGATATGTTCGAGTACCTTTGCCCGCCTCACAGCGTGTGTTTGGGGAAACTCCAGACTCACACCGAAGACCAAAGCTGCGGTATATAACGCCTGCATCACCAGCACACTTCTATATGACAGCGAGACATGCTAAGCAAGGAAGACGGGTCAATACCTTCCATCTACGCCACATCCTTGGTATTTCATGAAAGGACAAAGTGACGAATGTCAAGGTGTTGACACATGCTACCCTTTATAGCAGGTTTACACTACTTAGACAGCGCAGACTACGCTGGCTTGGCCATGTCCGCCACATAGAAGAAGGTCACATCCCGAAAGATATCATCTACAGACGACTGGCAGATGGCAAAAGAACAGTTGGGTGACCACAGCTGAGATTCAAAGATGTGTGCAAGAGAAACATGAGGGCACTGAACATAAATCCAGCAACCTGGGAGGATGAAGCTGCCGATTGCACCAAGTGGTGATGCCATCTACGGTGCCACCTCAGATTGGGCGAAAAGAAGCTCTCACGGCAAGCAGAATAGAGGACAAGTTTTCGAAAGGAACACCAGGAAAATAAGCAGCTAAGGGCTGTCACTTTAGGGGTGCATTCCCATAATCAGTTATGACTGAAGGGGCTATTATATTATTATAATGTCTGAGTATACTGGTTAGTTATTTCCTGTAATAGGTTCTATCCATCTTCACATTTTGACACCAGACTTTAGTGTTGGTGTAAAACCAAATGGTGAAACAAATGTGGCTCCCTTTTGTACTCTGGGCACATTTAATATCTGTGACAAATGGAAATTATAATGTAGGCTGTGAAGTTGACATCATGTAAAGTGTTCACTATGACATTCACAATAACAAGGTAAAGGTAGTCAGTCCCATAGCAGATACTAGGTCCAGCTATATGAGGTCGGGGTGACTTCTAACATTCTTCTACAAGTTCTCTTTAGGCATTCCATTCTTCTTCTTGGCTTCCTGTTCTAGCATTTAGCTTCCACGTCTCTTTGGTTTTTTCCAGGTTTTCTTTAACCACTCCATTCTTCTCTTTGGCTTCCTTGTCTGTCATTCTTCCAGGTTCTCTTTGACCACTGCAGTCTTCTCTTTAGCATACCTGTCAACCTCCTGAGACAAAAATCTGTACGCCGGACCCAAAACATCCTTACAAACACCCAAAAATCCTTACGCAAAAAATATATTAATAAATTATACACAATACAGTTTTAAAATGAGAAATGACATATACAAATCTATTAGCATTTGAATTATTGTGATATAAAACATGCTAATAGTCTCATGCTGTTCTTTACATATAAAAAACTTAGTGATCATGAGGTACACTATTCTTTCGATGTACAGTGTTTTGTATTATAATCAACACATGCACTTTTAGCACTTTGCAGAATTGCATTTGTGGGCTTAAAGTCTGCACAGCATGTATCAATGTTAATCCTACACTGTAAAAAAGAAGTGAGTGTGTCTGCATTCATGGACCTCCTGCAGTCTGTGTGGACTTTTTTATTGAAAAATAAAGCAGTGAAGTTTACGCAAACAAACTTTTTTTCTAGTTATGTAGGGCCGACACAGAATATTATGACATTAATTTATTGGAAATATTTAAATGATCAAAATATAACTGGAAAAATTAAGAGAACGACACAAAAAAAAAACATACAACAAAGCAAACCAAACAGCTAACAGCAACAGCAACAAAAATTTAACAAATTATGAACAGAATATCAAATCTAGGAAGAAAAACGTAGCACCAAAAATTTACAAAATTATTTAAGAGTTGGTAGCCTAGACCAGTGATAATATACTGTTCAAAAAAAGAAACGCATAGCTATCCGAGGGCGCGTTTTTATGAGTTTGTAAGTAAAATTTGGTGCTAGGGTATATAAAACCAGCCTCAAATGTTCTTTACAGTGTCAAATGCACGTTTTGACCTGAATTGCGTTCGTTTTTGTAATCGTTACAACGCGCAACAAAATTTGGGGTGAACACTATTCACTGACTACGCAACTGAAACCCTATAAAAGGATAACGCTACACACACAAAATTCAGTTCATTTTCAAGCAGACATTTATGGCGTCTCTATCGATAAATTTAAGGAACATTGCTATTGGCCGACTGCATGCAGGCGAAAGTCAAAGTCAGGTTGCCAGGCATCTAAACGTTCATCAGAGTACCATCAGTCGACTTTGGCACCGGTTCCAAGCCACTGGCTCAGTTGAAGACCGGCATCGCAGTGGACTACCCAGAGTGACAACAACAGCAGCGGAGGATCGCTTTATTCGGCTTCGTCACCTCAGAGACAGGTTTACAACAGCTTCCTCAACTGCCCAGTCATTGCCTGCAGGACGTCATGTGTCTGATCAAACTGTCCGGAATAGACTGCATGACGCTGGACTTTGGGCACAACGACCTCACCGAGGACCTGTCCTTACGCACCGCCATCGCCAAAATCGACTTCTTTGGGCCAACCAGCATCGTCCCTGGGCAGCTGACAATCAATGGAGATGTGTCTGGTTAAGTGACGAATCTTTCTTTTTGTTGCAGCGTCATGATAGACGGCGTAGGGTCTATCGTAGGCGAAATGAACGTTTTGCCCAAAATTGCGTTGATGAAGCTCCGCCGCACGGTAGTGGAGGTGCAATGGTGTGGGGAATGATCAGTTACAACGGAAGGAGTCAACTGGTGCACATTGAAGGAGGCTTGAATGCGCAATAATACATCAATGAAATTCTTCGACCCCATGTCCTTCAACTTTTGGCTGCCCAAAGGTCTGTGTTTCAACAGGACAACTCCAGACCCCATTGTGCACGGTTGACCACGCAGTTCCTGACTGCCAACAACATTCTCACCCTTCCCTGGCCATCCCTGTCTCCAGACATGAGTCCGATTGAGCACCTGTGGGATGAGCTGCATAGACGTGTTTGTCGCCGAGACGTTGCTCCAGCCAATCGTCGTGATCTGTTCCAGGCACTCCAGGAACAGTGGGCAGCCATCCCACAGGCCCACATCAGACGTCTGATCGCATCCATGCCCAGAAGATGCCAGTCGCTGATCGATGCAAGAGGAGGCCACACACCATACTAACGGGAAAGCCCGTACGCCAAAAAACTCTCGTGACCCAGATGCAAAAAAACTGTCAATTGATTGGTTGAACCCTAAGGTATTCTTGTGTGCAATTTGAACAATTAACTCATTAAATTAAAAAAGTTATTGAATGTCAAAATTATGGCTATGTGTGTGCCTTCAGTAGCTATGCGTTTCTTATTTTGAACAGTATAGATTGCAACTTTATTTTTTTAAAAATCAGCGAATCTCGACCGCTGAAATAAAGTAGGTAGGCCAACTCAATGCACATAAACTTTATTTTTCTACCTTTGTAGGGCCTACACAAAATTTTATGATTTTAATATATTGGAAATATTGAAATGGTCAAAATATAACTGGAAAGATTAAGAGAACGACAAAAATAAAATACAACGAAGCAAAGCAAAGCAACAGCAAAAAATTAACTAAATTGTGAACAGAATATTAATCTAGGAAGAAAAAATGGACTACCAAAAATTTACAAAATTATTATTTTAAAATTGATAGCCTAGACCAGTTGTTGCTGTCGTTTTTGACGGAGTCATAATAGGTAAATCTATTTGTAAAGTTTCAGTCTGTCAAGTTGCTTTCACACACACACTGGATGCTCTGTAAGGAAGAGTGGTGTGTTGTTGAGATCAGGCATGCTCCAGTCTACCCAGCTGTAAATGGGTAACTCACCCTAGTCCTGAGTTAGGGAAGGCAAAGGCTCCAGGGGAAGCAGGCCCTAAACTTGGTCACTTCAGCCGACGCAGGATGGTGTATGTATGAAGTAGAAGTGTAGAGTGTGATTACCGCGAATGGTGTACTGTTCGTGTGCTGACCAATATAACCACTCATACACTTGTCTACAAGGCACCAATGCAGACTGCTGGAATCTTAGTTTACTCAATTTATTCAGACGTACACACTGGGACATACGAGTACATCATGGTTTGTTGACATATCAATTTGTAGGTATACATAGCAGATCTGAAGTCATGACACATTCAGAAATAATGGGCAGTACATCAAAAGTTCAATGTCATGATACATTATGGCCACATTCCCCTATCTGACTAAACGCGTCAGTGAAGGCGAATCGATAAATAACTAAAGTTACTTGACGTCCATAGTTTGTAGCATATATTATGAAACCACGAAGGGGGGTTTCTAGCAGGATTGAGATCTCTCTGTCACTGTCCGATAATAAGATAAATAATCTGTTCTCTTGGCAGTGATCAAAACATATGATGACCGAAATCCAACATGGCTACCTCCTTGAGTTGTCGTTCACTCATTCATAGGAAGGAGAATATAAGCCAGAGTTAATTTACAATGGGTATATAAAGGATTTCATAAATGTTTCCATACAGCTCTACGGTGATCAGGTTAGTTCACGTAGCCATAACCGCTGCAGGAAAATCTGTCATCTTCGTCGATACCAAACACGACACTAGCATAACGAAGCACCAAAAGTCAAGCTAGGCCTAACCGACGAGAGATCATCAAAAATAGGAGCTGGGTTTACCTGGAGTCCGAATCATCTATATACTGACATAAGGAGAGTCTCTAACACAAACTATCGTAGAGACACCATCTCCTTCAGAAGAAAAACCACTTCGTAAGACATTTTTTCTTGACGAAAGGACCAGCTCTAGAAAAACGTACCTCGCCATTTGTAAGCGGTACATCGGAACTCATCACGACTTGTCAAGACAACTCATACTTCCGCTAGACCGGAATACAAGAATCTAGTCCCTCCTACCAATCCAAAATATACAATATAGGACTGATTCTACTTGTACTAATAATATGTAATACATATGAATTCAGGCCATAAACACAATAAGCAAATTAATATATTTTCTGGCCCTAAAAAATAAGTACAAACGCAAGCGCAATATCCTTGCGCTGGATCAATATCCAGAACGATTACTCCTATAATCAAAAGTGTGAATCAAACATGGATTATCTCGCTTTTACCATAGACAGCATTTTCATACACAAATGAATGAATGTCTATATTTTTCCCATATTAAATAGCCATATCGATTTTTGTAAAATGTGCGTCAAAATATGCACGCTACAGATTACCACACCCCTCGGGAAAAAAAAAAATGGTACATTTTTTTTTTGAAATACATCTAGGAGCAACATACAATAGGCTCACAACGCACCAATAACAATGCGCAGATGATAAGCATAAGTTTTATGACCTTAGAGAAAGTACTTCTCTAAGTATAAATATTTCCAGAGAGGTGTCACCAACGCATACTACAATATTAGCAATGACACAATTTTCACATTAGTTTATACATAAATTCCATCTAAGATATCTTAACATCATGATCATCAAAGACGAAAAACATTGAAAGATCAGCGGTGAATACATATCAATGAACCGCTAAGTAGTGTTACAATCAATATATGATATATTACATATGTGTACACATTTCAACATAGAAACAACTGTATCAAAGTTGTATAACAGTTATGAATCATGTGGGCATCTAGACAAAATATCTGCCATCACATTTTCTGACCCACGGATAGCTCGCACTGAAAAATGAAATGGCTGTAGAGCAATGGCGTATCGCGTTGATCTCGGGCTCTTCAGATTTTTACTCTGAATAGCCGTAAGAGCTTTCTGGTCAGTTTCCACAATGAAATGCGCGCCCAGAAGAAATCTTTGCAGTTTAAGGATTGACCAAACCATAGCCAATAATTCACGGTCTAGGACCGAGTAATTCTTCTCTGCGGCATTTAATTTCCGAGAAATATACATCACAGGATGCAGAGTTCCAGAGTACTCTTGCATTAGTGCAGCTCCAATCCCGGTGGATGAAGCGTCACTATGAAGAATAAATGTCTTATCCTTAGAAGGCAATACTAGGATAGGTGAAGTAGAAAACATAGTTTTAACCTTATCCAAAGAGGATTGACATTCTTGAGTCCAATGGACTACATTAGGAGACCCTTTCCTTAGCAAGGAAGAAAGAGGTGACATAATGGAGGACAGATTCGGGATGAATCGTCCATAAAATTGTATTAGACCCAAAAGACTTCGTACCTGCTTTTTAGTCTCAGGAACAGAAATGTTAAGTATCTTACTTGTACTATGGTCTTCTGTTTTTAGGAACCCATGACCAACACGGTGTCCCAAAAAAGACATTTCGCTAAAACCAATACATGTTTTCGATGGTTTCGCTGTCAGGTTATGCTCGCGTAAGATAGACAATAGTTCATTTATACCATTATAGTGATCGTTCCAAGTATCACTGAAAAGACAGATGTCATCAAGATACGCAATGACATCTGAGCGATGAAATAGGATTCGACGCATCATGCGTACAAATGTAGCAGGGGCGTTCATAAGACCGAAAGGCATGAAATTCCATTGGAATAGAACCCTAGGCGTCGAAAAAGCGGTAAACGGTTTGGCGTGTTCGGATAGTGGAACTTGCCAATATCCCTTAGACAAATCGAGTTTAGTAAAGAAGTGAGAATTCGATAGTCTCGTAAGTAGCTCTTCTAGTAACGGCATAGGTTCAGCATCGAATTTAGTCACTTGATTCAATTTGCGATAATTCTGGAGAAATTGCAACATCTTTCCATGATTCATTAGAGTGAAGAGGAATCAGTGGAAAAAGTAAATTTACATCCGAGAAACTCGTTTCCTCATCCTGTATTACT
>JAMPIV010015834.1:0-93913 GCA_024509875.1 Oreohelix idahoensis
GGGGAATTTGATTATGGGTTGTTTTGAAAAGTGGAAAGAGGGGGTTGTTTTAGGGTTGAGGGGGGAGAAGGGGGAAGGGGGGTAGTGGTGATTGAAGAGGGAAGAGTGAAGAAAAGGAAGAGGGGGAGGAGAGTGAGGAGGGGAGAAGGGGTGGTTTTAAGGAGGTGTAGAGATAGGAGGGAGAGGGGGTATTAGTAGAGGGGGTGAGTTTAGAAGGTATAAAGGGGATTGGTTAGGATGGGAGGGTATTGATGGGGAGGTGAGGTAGGGTGTAGATGGTTGGGGTATTGTTAGGATGAGGTGAGAGAGTGTGGGGGGTGGGTAGAGGAGAGTGAGGAGAGATTATTATTATTAGGGTGGGTGTGGGTATTCATGGTTTTGTTTGGATGAAAGTAGTATAAAGGATGTAGTGTTGTTATGGGGTGGGAAGGATAATTGGTGGATGTGGAAGGTAAGTGTTTTGTTGAAGGTGGGTGAGGTAATTTGGGAATTGGGTTGAAGTTGACAGGGTTGTGAGAGGTATGGAGTCATTGAGACTGTTATGGTAATTGGGGTTTTTTAAAGGGATATGTGTTGGGGAGTTGAGTTTAGTTTAAAATGGGGGGGATGGTTGATTTTGGGGGGATGTACGAAATGAGTTAATGGGTAGAACGTTGAGTTTTGGGGGGAATATGGTAAATGATATGGGGTTTACTTGGTATTTTAGGGTTTAGGTGTGTGGATTGTTTGTGTTGGGTTGGTTAGTGGGGTTGTTGAGGGGGTAAACGAGGTTTTGGTTATTGGAATAGGGGGTGGGAGGTTGTGGGGAATGGGGGGTATGATATGTTGGTGTTTGTTTGTTTTAGGTAGGGTAGGTATGGTAGGTTGTTTTTGGGGGTGTGTTGGTGTATTGAGTGTTAGTTTTAAGTTTGTAGTGGGTGTGAGTGTGGTATAAAGGATGGGGTGTTAGGGATGATTTGGGTGGGTTGGGGTTTTTGTGGGATTTGGGGGGTTTGATGGTTTGGGGTTGGGGTGTTTGGGAGGTAGGTTTGGGGAAGATATGGGTGGGGGGGATGGGGTGTGTGGGTGTGGGGGGAGTGTGGTATGGAATAGTGGGAGTTGTGGGGATGGTAAAGGTAGTTTGTATGGAGAGGGATAATGTAGATAAGGTTTTTTGGGAAGGGGTTAGTGGTTTAGTTGAATTATAGGGAGTAAGTGGGATTTGTAAGGGTGAGTGAGAGGTGACAATGGGGTTTTTGTTATGGGTTTGTTAAGAGAATATTATAGGGGGAGTGGTGAATGGTGGGGAGGGGGTTTAAGGGGGAGGTGTGGATTGGGATGTTGGTGATGGGATTTGAATTATGACGGTCAATTTTAATAGTGGTCTTTATGTGATTTGAATTATTTAATGGTTGTAGGATGTGATAATGAGTTTATAGAGGAATTTGGGGCATCAAATGTAAGACCAGCAGGGCTGGACGTATGAGAGGACGTATCCGCCGTGTATACAACCAGTGCGCAACAGGATCAATTAGCATTCATACCCTTCGACATTTGCTGAGGGAGACTGAGGACCTATGGGTTTGCCCGGAGTGCAATGGTGTCGATTCTGATTAACATTAACATTGTTGTTGAGGTTTTGTGGCTGAACGTTTATACAGAATGAGGGAAGAAGGCCACATGCCCAACCCTACTGAATCGCATTGTATGACATGCTTGGTAGGTTAAAGTGTTAGAATTCTTCATCCCATTTTTGGCCCGCGATAGCAGAGGAATGCAATATATTTTGATATAGCGATATAAAATTAGAATATAAAAGGCAAGAAAAGCTTTCATTTCCAAGTCCAGTCCTATTGAGGAAACCTGTTGATTGCATTACTTTTTTATCCCTTAGTTCTATGCATGGAGGCATATCTGGAGTCATCCTTATATGACCACCAGCTATGCACAATGCTACAATATACGTACGTGGAAGTGAACCTTTGTCTGTGAGGCTAATTACATCCTCATTGACTCTTGAAATCATCCACACACTTCCAGGGATTCCTCCTGTGGTGAAACTTGTTGAGAGCATTGTACACTAAGCTTGGAGACGTCACTTGAGCCCCAGGCATAATTCTTTGACATGATTGACTGCATGCAGAAGGATATCACTGTGGACCCAGTTATAGGCAGGGGAAGCTGAGAAGAGGCGCTGTGAAGAACATGGCAATTCCTTGGGAGAGCCCATAACCAGATTACAGTATTTTAGAACTGCATAGTTGGAGAGCCCCCTTGGATGGAGGGGGAATGCACAGTATGCCACGCACTTCTTACTCCACGCTTGGGACTAGATGTGACGATCCTTTAAATGCAAGCCAAGCTGGAGAAACTGGAGCTCATGACCTCAACTCAACATGTTTTAGAATGACAGAAAAGCCACAGGAAAAGCCTAGATCTACAGTGTAGATAATACCAAGGGAACTTCAACTTGGTATTGGCTGCTAAAGAGCGAGAAGCTCAGCAGCCCTAGTTAAACAACAACAACAACAACAAATCCCTTATTTCTTGTCTTGCTAGATAAGATTAATATTTGTTAAATATTACACAGCAAATAAAACATTGGGAAATGGGAAAAGACAAACGTACTGCCGTGTAAGTAACTGTTTTCAACAGCACGAAGCGGGCACTTTGTGGTACCTAGTAAGTTCAAAAACTAGACTGAAATAAGCTGTCCACAGAATGATCGCCTGAAAGAAGGACACAGCAATTGATGAATCATCAAGGCTAAGATTGCTGGAATTTGGCATCAGACATAAGACCAGCAGGGACGGACATATGAAAGGATGCATCCGGTGTGTATAAAACCAGAACGCCACAGGAACAATTAGCATTCATACCCTTCGACATTTGCTGAAGGAGACTGAGCACCTATGGGTTTGCCCGGAGTGCAATGACGTCGATTCTGATCAACATTAACAATAGTCCACAAATTTAAGTTACAGAACACTAATGGCTCTTTTTTTTTAAATCTCGGAAAGGTTAAATACGACGTCTGTTAAATGATTCTGTTAAGTCAAAGAGTGATTATTCATTATTTCCACACTCCTGACCTTACATGATCCTCTCTTATCATTTCCTTCTTCCCGAATCTGACACGTTCGACTGGACAGTGTCCACTTAAAAAAAATAAGACTCATAATGACCCTTGCCAATGATATCAAAATGTCAAAGACAGCAAGAAAGACCAAGGTAAAGGAACTAATTGGAAATATTTGAAATTACTGACTTGGATTTGGTTTGGTTTGGTTTTAAGGACTAGTGTGGAAATAGTTAAAATTATTGACTTAAATATATTGTAGATAAAGTAACAACTGATATTGTGAAAATAGTCAAAACAATATTGGCTTGGATATATTGTGGATATAGTGCAAATATTGTTGGCTTGGATAATTTGGGAAATAATAAATGTGGTGGAAATAGTTAAAATTATTGAACAACTGATATTGTGAAAATAGTCAAAACAATATTGGCTTGTATATATTGTGGATATAGTACAAATATTGTTGGCTTGGATAAATAATAAATATGGTGGAAATAGTTAAAATTATTGACTTAAATATATTGTGGATATAGTAACAACTGATATTGTGAAAATAGTCAAAACAATATTGGCTTGTATATATTGTTGATATAGAACAAATATTGTTGGCTTGGATAAATAATAAATATGGTGGAAATAGTTAGAATTATTGACTTAAATATATTGTGGATATAGTAACAACTGATATTGTGAAAATAGTCAAAACAATATTGGCTTGTATATATTGTGGATATAGTACAAATATTGTTGGCTTGGATAATTTGGGAAATAATAAATATTATTTGCTTGGATATAATAAAGAGTTAGTAAAAACGTATTGGCTTTGATATACTGTGGAAAAAGTAAGAATTATACTGAACATTTTGTGCACATATAAAGCAAACCTGACTGTTCTTTGTATGTAGCGTGGATAAGAAACTCTCCGCTTTTTATTTATTAGCAAAATCAGTTCATTGAAGAAATAAAATAAAAAGAAATAAAAAGAAAGAATTAATAAATATTAAGGCAGTTCATCGGAGCTTTATATTTGTTTCGTAAAAATTCCACGGAGTACCGGAACACGTACAATTTAAAAAAAAATAATACCTGTTAGTATAAAGGTCAAAGCTGAATTAAAGAACCTGAGACTGATATTAACACGTTAACAAATAATTCACAAATTTAAAATGTTACATCTACCCTATATTACTGTATGGCGCAGAAACATAGACAATGAACACGAAGTTAGAAGAAAGGATTGAGGCCCTGGAGGTGTGGATATACAGATTAACAAAGCGATGCTCAAGGAAGAGAAGAAGACAAATAAAGAAGTCTCAGAAGAGCTAGTAGTGAAAACTGAAATAATTCATGAGATCAAAGTTAAACAGGTAACATATTCTGGTCATATATATATTCTGGTCACTAACACCGTGCTGAAACTCGTAATGGGAGGAAAACATTAAGGCCGATGTATTAAGTGGATATCATCACTATAAATGAGAAGATAACATCAAGAGATGGACAGGAAAGGGTCTATCAGAGTGCACCATCAAGACAAGAGATGGACAGAAAAGAGCCTATCAGAGTGCACCATCAAGACAACAGACACAGCGTTGGAGATTCAATGCAGCCGACCTATGATGCGAAGACGGTGAATGAGCTGAATACAAGGACTTTTGTGTGTTTTGTTTTGTTGCACGTTTACGTAATGTATACTTTTTGCCCTCAACAAACTAACACCACTTTTATGATTCAAATACCAGAGGGAAAAAGAAATCCACGCAGTCCTTGACTTTAGTGAATAACGAGTAAAAACAAAACTGTTATAGAGTTACAGACTTACGTGTTATGAGCTCTTTGGTTTTAATGCTTCTTTAAAAGAGTTAACAAAACATAGAACATATAACTAAATGTTCTTCAAAACATTAGTACGCATGTTTGTTTGTTTGTTTGGTTTTGTTATAAATCATCAAACGTGTCTTTCTTTTAATTATATGACTTGTCGCTTTTCCATTCATGACACTTTTCTCGCTTCGAGCCATCAAACATGTCTCTCTTTCAATCATAAAATTTTCTCTTCAAATCATTAAACTTGCTCAATCGATCATCAATCTTTTCTCTTATCTGTCACAGTTTGCCTCCCCTTAGCTCTGCAGTAGTGGTCCAACAGTGGCCAAAACTCAAGAGTAACTAATGTGGGTCTTCAAAGGTGTCTACCTTTGCACAAGATTACTCTTGGCAGAGTTGTAGGTAGAAGGGGAATGATGCTTCTACCTCAATTGAGTGTACCACGAGATATTCAGAAAAGCGAGAACAATGCTGCATTGGCTGAGCACGTTAACTCTAGGATCTGCCGACAATGTTTGTGAAGGATATGGTTATCTTATAATTCGTTAGCTTGTTCAAGCCCCCAGCTGAGTTAATTCAGCGAATTTCCTCTTATTATTATTTTGTAGCTCTGATTGAGTGTATTTAAGAAATTGTCTGAGAAATACGGATCGGATACAACACATTCAAAATGATTAAATAAACTTTAAATTTTGATAGATATAAATAACAAATTTAATAATCACTTAGGTTTTAACAGTTATTAAAAATTGAATATTCGTTAACAAAAATTGATCATCATCATATGATGTTAATGGGGAGTTATATAAAGGGAAGTTTCACTTGGCAGCTTTTATTTGACTCCTTAGCTGCCAATGTGGTTTCTGCTCCCGCTTGTATTTTGGTTCTTCGCAGATAGGTGACTGGATTGCTCACGTTCCTGGTCAAGATTAAGAGTTGCAGCACGTTCCAAGTAGAATCAGGGAGTAACTGCAAAGCTGGCCCCGCGTCTCTAAGACCTGTCTGATGATGGTATCTAGCGTCGACTTCAGGCCACTTATACCCTCACTTGTTCCAGAAATAGTACCCTCAACTGGTGCCACCAACTAGTATGGCAAAAGAACAGAAACAAATACCCTCTGAGTATTGAGTTTCCCGACACATACTTATGTGTCCCAATCTTCCTATTCCACCATCCCATCTATCTTCAAAACTTTTACCTTCTCTGAGAATCAATCTTAATCCCAGTGGGCAAAAACTATCTTTACATTTAAAATGAATAGTTTTATATTTAACTTTAGTTGAAAATGTTAACAATATAGTTTCAATATGTTTACATTTACATCAGTTGAAAAGGTTGTAAACTTTCATTGCAGTTAGAGTGAATATGTTTTACATTTACACTGGTTTAAAGGGTGAAAGAGTGAATATGTTTTACATTTACACTGGTTGAAAAGGTTGAAACCATAATTACATTTAGAGTGAATTTGTTTTACATTTACACTGGTTGAAAAGGTTAATAATATAACAAGTATGTACATCATTTCTGTCATCATTCCCTTCCTGCTCAATATGGAACTTGGGACTACCTCTCCTTTTGTTTCTTTATAAGAAACTCGCAATAAAGCAGTCACCAGCCCTGGCAATGGAGATTCATAAAATCATCATTCTATATGCTGAGGTTGCCAGCCTCAAATGACTTGGACATCCACTAGCAATTTTCACATATTAATATTCACGTATTAGTTCAAATGTTAATAATGAAAAAATATAGAATTCAAAATGTACAACTTACGCCAATCTTTAGGCTCACAGACTGCTGGCTCAGAGAAATAAAGGCACTTGTACAGGCCTCTTACACTTGGTCTGGAGTGTTGTTACTTTAACAATAAGTTCCCACTTTGACGTGTTTCAGTTCCCTCTGATTCCGGTTTTCCGAATTAAAATGGTAGAGTTTTCCCTAGGATTTTAGGTCCTGATAATGCTCAAACAAGGTCCGGTCTGATAAATGAAAGCTGATTTTAATCTTTACTCTGGCAAGGTCTGGTTGTCTTCTTGGCGCGAGCCAATTTTCACAGTGTTCTACTCTGGCTGAAGTGTCAGGTTATATTGCCTGTCTTCCCCCGCATTTGTTTGTTGTGCATTCATTCCGAATGTCTGCCAATCGTTTCAAACATACGTGTTTTGTTGGGTAATTCAAATTATTTCAACATGGAAATTTCTGCGCGTTACTGCAGAGGTCATGTCTCCCAAATATGGAATGAAAACATCCGATCTTCTCTCTTCAATGTTTACAAATAACTTTTTACATCTGCCCGGACTTACAACATTTCCGCTCAGGTGTGTCCGACTGATAAGTGCGTGACTGTAATCTGTCCACAGACGGGTAATTTATCGCCCGGCACACCTTAGGTAAACCCAACGCTCGGTCGCTGACCGGCCCATCTGGGTTCATGACGAATTATCACTGAAAGGAGTGTAAGATTATTTGAAAGTACAAAATATCTGCTTGATAGCACAAAATATCTGCCTAATAGCAGAGAAAGAAAAGGGGCGACCACGGAAATTTAGTACATTAAATAAATGTAACTAAATACTGCCGGAGAGGAAAAGAGATCGACCCAATTATTATGTGACATTATCAAATCATAAAACTTGTGTTCAAACTTTTTACCTGTTCATTCAAGTGTGAATAAGTATTTGTTCCAGTTATCAAACGGTTATCTACTTTTTTGTCCTGCAATTTTCAAACTTTAATGAAAACTTTTCTTCTAATCAGCAAAGATGATCCCAAAATTTTCTCCCAGTCCTGCTCAAATGTTCCAACCTGTAGGTAAATATTTAATAACCTGTTTTTAATTTTTTTTTTATTTTTGCAGGTGCCAAATATTTCTTTGAATATTTCTTGCTTGTGTCAAATGTTTCTTACAGTTGTCAAATATTTCTAACAGTTGTCAAATATTTCTTCAAATGTTTTTTCCAGTTGTCAAATATTTCTTCAAATGTTTTTTCCAATTGTCAAATATTTCTTCAAACGTTTCTTCCAGTTGTCAAATATTTCTTCAAATGTTTTTCAATTGTCAAATATTTCTTCAGATTTTTTTCTAGTTGTCAAATATTTCTTCAAATGTTTTTTCCAGTTGTCAAATATTTCTTTAAACGTTTCTTCCAACTGTCAAATATTTCTTCAAACATTGTTTAGAGTTGTAAAATATTTCTTCAAATGTTTTTTCCAGTTGTCAAATATTTCTTCAAACGTTTCTTCCAACTGTCAAATATTTCTTCACATGTTTTTCCAGTTATCAAATATTCCTTCAAATGTTTTTTCCAGTTGTCAAATATTTCTTCAAACGTTTCTTCCAACTGTCAAATATTTCTTCAAATGTTTTTTCCCAGTTGTCAAATGTTTCTTCAAACGTTTCTTCCAGTTGACAAATATTTCTTCAAATGTTTTTTTTTCCAGTTGACAACTATTTCTTCAGATATTTCTTTAAATATTTCTTCAAATGTTTCTTCCAGTTGTCAAATATTTCTTGCAGATGTCAAATGATTCTTCAAATATTTCTTCCAACTGCCAAATTTTTCTTTTTATATTTCTTGCAGTTGTCAAATTTTTCTTCAAATGTTTCTTGCAGTTGTCAAATGTTTCTTCGAATGTTTCTTGCAACTGTCAAGTGTTCCTTGCATTTGCCAAATAATTCGTCAGATATTTCTTGCACTTGTCAAATATTTCTTCAGTTGGTTCTTGTAGTAGCATCTATTTCATTAAATAATTCTTGCATTTGTCAAATATTTCTTCACATGTTTCTTGAGGTTGTCAAATATTTTATAAAATATTTATTCAACTCGTTCTTGCAGTTGCCAAATATTTCTTCAAATATTTCTTGCACTTATAAAAAATTTCTTAAAATATTTATTGTAAAATGTTTCTTGCAGTTATTAAATATTTCTTCGAATGTTTCTTGCAGTTACCAAATATTTCTTCAAATATTTCTTCAATTAGTTCTTGCAGTTGTCACATATTTCATCAAATGACTAATCCGGTTGCCAATATTTCTTGCAGCTGTCAAATATTTCTTTAAATATTTATTTAAATATTTCTTGCAGTTTTCCAAACTTTTCATTAAATATTTTTTCCTGTTGTCAAGTACTTCAAATAATTCTTGCAGCTGTCACAAATTTCTTCCAGTTGTCAAACATTTCTCGTAATTACCAAATATTTCTTCTAGTTGCCAAACATTTTTTCAAATATTTCTTTTAGTCGCCAAACATTTCTTCAAATATTTCTTCTAGTCACCAAACGTTCCTTCAAATATTTGTTCCAGTTGCCAAATATTTCTTCTACTTGTCAAACATTTCTTAAAATATTTCTTCTAGTCGCCAAACATTTCTTCAAATATTTCTTCTAGTTACCAAATGTTCCGTCAAATATTTGTTCCAGTTGCCAAATATTTCTTCAGATATTTTTTCTAGTTGCCAATTATTTCTTCAAATATTTCTTCTAGTTGCCAAATATTTCTTCAAATATTTCTTCTCGTTGACAAATATTTCTTCAAATATTTCTTGTAGCTACCAAACATTTCTTCAACTATTTCTTCTAGCTGCCAAATATTTCTTTAAATATTCCTTATAGCTGCCACATATTTTTGTCGAATATTTCTTCCATTTTCACATTTTCTCAAAATTATGTTCTGAGTTTAACAAATATTTCTTGACACGTTTTCTCTATCAATATAACTTTTCTCCGTGTGCTACATTCTGTCACCAAACGTTACCTAAACATTATATCCATTAATAAAATATTTTATCAAATCTATCTTCCTATCGTCAAACTGTACCGAGACATTTCTTCCAACCATCAAACAAATTCAAAATCTTGTTTACGGTTATTGAAGTATTCGGTGAGCTTCTTTTATAGTCGTGTATTCACAATTATAAAGAACACTCAATTTTTGCCAATCACTGCACCTGGCCTATTTAGCATAGTGGTGGGCTACGGAAGTGAAGTGTTACCTGCACGGTCTCTTTAATTTTATCTTTTGTACTTTATTATAGCCCCTTCAGTCGTAACTGACAATGGGAATGCGCCCCTGAGGTGACAGCCCTAAGCTGCTTATTTTCCTGGTGTTTCTTTCGACGTTTTCTTCTCTCCTCTGCTTGTTGTGTTAGTTTCTTTTCGCTCAATCTAAAGTGGCGCCGTAGGTAGCATCGCCACTTGGTGCGATCGGCAGCTTCATCCTCCCACGTTGCTGAATGTATGTCCAGTGCCCTCATGTCTCTGTTACAGACATCTTTGAATCTCAGCTGCGGTCGACCAACTGTTCTTTAGCCATCTACCAGTTGTCCGTAGAAGATATCTTTCGGGATGCGACCATCTTTCATGAGGCGGACATGGCCAAGCCAGCGTAGTCTTCGCTGTCTCAGCAGTGTATACATGCTTTGAATGCCAGCACGTGACAACACCTCGACATTTGTCACTTTATCTTTCCACGAAATGCCGAGAATGTGGCGCAGAAACGGTAGATGGAAGGTATTGAACCTTCTTTCTTGCTTAGCATAGATTGTCCAGGTCTCACTGCCATAGAGAAGTAAGCTGGTGACGGAGGCGTTATATATATCGCAGCTTTGGTCGTCGTTGTGAGTTTGGAGTTTCCCCAAACACGTGATGAGAGGCAGGCAAAGGTAGCTGCAGCTTTGTCAATGCGGCTATCAATTTCTGTGTCCAGAGAGAGTTTGTCATTGATGATAGACACAAGGTATGTGTGTGGTGCATCATTGCCAATTCATAGTTATCGATTGTGATAACTGATGTAGCACCTACATCTTGACTCAGCACATTAGTTTTTTTAGACTTATTGTGAGGTCAAAGTCCTTGCATGCTTTGGCGAAGCGATTCATCGAGCTCTGAAACATATATATATATATATATATATATATATATATATATATATATATATATATATATATATATATATATATATATATATATAATATATATATATATATATATATATATATATATATAAGATTGATAGAGAGAGAGAAGGAGAGAAAGAGACAGAGAGAGAGATAGAAACAATTATGTAGTTTTGCCAATATAGTGAGAATGGAGCCCGATCAACTATCACTGTACGCATAAACTAGTAGAAGGTATGTTTGCGCGTCACAAGGAAGATAAAGTTAACGGACATAACATATAAATTAACGAATACCACAAGCTGTAGCATACAAGTATGTACATCATTTCTGTCATCATTCCCTTCCTGCTCCATATGGAACTTGGGACTACCTCTCCTTTTGTTTCTTTATAAGAAACTCGCAATAAAGCAGTCACCAGCCCTGGCAATGGAGATTCATAAAATCATCATTCTATATGCTGAGGTTGCCAGCCTCAAATGACTTGGACATCCACTAGCAATTTTCACATATTAATATTCACGTATTAGTTCACATGTTAATAATGAAAAAATATAGAATTCAAAATGTACAACTTACGCCAATCTTTAGGCTCACAGACTGCTGGCTCAGAGAAATAAAGGCTGGAACATGGATGTGAACGAATACAGCAAGGTCTAACATACAAGTTAACGAATACAACAATCTGCAATAAACAAATTAAAGAATACCACAAGCTGTAGAACACAAGTTAACGAATACAACAAGGTCTAACATACAAGTTAACGAATAGAACAGTCTGCAACAAACAAATTAAAGAATACCACAAGCTGTAGCACACAAGTTAACGAATAAAACAAGCTGTAACATACAAGTTAACGAGTAAACAGTCTGCAACAAACTAATTAACGAATACCACAAAATGTAGTAAACAAGTTAACTAATAAAACAGGCTGGAAAATGGATGTTAACGAATACAACAATCTGCAACAAACAAATTAACGAATACCACAAGCTGTAGCACACACGTTAACGAATACAACAATCTGTAGCATACAAGCTAACGAATAAAACAGGCTGGAACATGGATGTTAATGAATACAACAATCTGCAATAAACAAACTAACGAATATAACAGGTTGGAACATACAAGTTAACGAATACAGGAGATGAACAAAAAAAAAAAAAACAGGACTCGCTCATCAGTTATGTACAGTTCGTGTTCTGACACGCTAAAATCGCAGGGGCTAACGTCGTCAGCCACCAAAGTATTTCCGAAATTAATAACATATCTTATCAGAGGACAGAGGAAGTTAATGTGGTCATCAGATGTGGTCTTTGCCGTAGGCCAAGTGACTTTTTTTCTTATGCTTTCTGGTACTTTAGACGGTGGGTGGGTCTGGTGTAATTTAAACTGTCACATTCAACAAAATTATTATTCTCTTTAAAAAACAATATGATTTACCCTCGAAAAGTTTGGTCTTAGAATGAGATTAATGCTTATCATATGGCTCTATCATGAAGACATAAATGTGATTCACCTTCAAATAAAAAGTTATTCACCTTCAACAAAATGTGATTCACCTTCAACAAAATGTGAATGATTCACCTTCAACAAAATATGATTCACCTTCAACAAAATTTGAATGATTCACCTTCAGCAAAACTGAATTCACCTCAAACAAAATAAGATTGACCTTCAAGAAAATATGATTCACTTTCAACAAAATGTGAACGATTCACTCTCAGCAAATTGTGATTCATCTCAAAAAAAAAAAAACTAATTCACCTGCAACAAAATACTATTCACAGTCAACAAAATATGTTTCTCATTCAACAAAAATGTTATTCACCGTAAAAAAAAATAAAAAATATGATTCACATTCAACAAAATGAGATTCACCTCCAAAAAAAATGACTGAATCCCCTTCAACAAAATCTGATTCACATTCAACAAAAATGTTTTTCACCTTCAACAAAAATGTTACTCACTTTTAACAAGAAATGTATCACTGTTAACAAAAATGTCATTCCCCTTAGCAAAATATAAACCACCGTCAACAAAATATAAACCACCGTCAACAAAACATAAATCACCGTCAACAAAATAGGAATCACCGTCAACAAAATATAAATCACCATCAAAAAAATATTATTCACCTTCCACAAACCGTTTATTCACCTTCACCAAACATGGGAAGACAAATACAAAAAACTACCGAGACGAGAGATAAAATGAACACCGTTCTAAAGGGAAAGACACAAGGAAGACCAGGGGATGGAACAGTCTGGTATTAAAATGAGTTTGCAGCTTATCCCAGGGTCAAATCATCCCGGTTAGAAATCGATACATTTTATATTAAGACGGCTCTAATAATAACTCACCTGATGTTAGATGTTATAGAATATAGTCACGGTGCAGGACAAACAGAGGACAAACAGAAGGACAAACACAGTTCCTCGTGGCAGATAAAGGTAAAAGATAAAGGTAGTCAAACAGGAGATACTGCCGTAGAGTAGCGAAGTGTTACAGACTTCACCATACTAGAGCCAACTTTTTTATGAGCGGGACTCTAAACGTTCTAACCACCCAGCCAATTGAACGGTACTAATTCTTTTAAGCTTCCATTGTTGCTACTACTGTTTCTAATCCTACTACTACTAATACCACTACTAATACCACTACTACCACTACTACTACTACTACCACTACTACTATCACTACTACCACTACTACTACTACCACTACTATCACTACTACAACTACTACTACCAATACTACTACTACCACAACTACTACCACTACTACTACCAATACTACTACTACTAATACCACTACTAATACCACTATTACTACCACTACTACTAATAATACTACTACCTCTACCACTACTACTATACTACTGCTACTACCACTACTACTACTAATACTATAACTACTACTAATACCACTACTACTACTTATACTACTACCTCTACCACTACTACTACAACCACTACTACTATCACCACTACTAATGCGACCACTACTACTACTACCACTAATGCTGCTACCACTACTGCTACTACTACTACTACCACTACCACCGCTACTACTACTACCACTACCACCGCTACTACTACTACCACTACCACCGCTACTACTACTACCACCCTGCAACTCCTACTACTACTCTTACTCCTACTACTACTCCTACTACTCTTATTCCTACTACTACTACTCTTACTCCCACTACTACTATTACTCCTACTACTCTTACTTCTACTATTAATACTACTCCTTTTACTACTACTACTACTCTTACTCCTACTACTACTCCTACTATTCGTAATCCTACTACTACTACTACTCCTACTACTACTACCTCACTACTACTACTACTACTCCTACTACTACTACCTCACTACTACTACTACTCCTACTACTATTACTATTACAACTACAACCCCTGCAATTAAAAGTTAGTTGCTTATCCTTTACAGGACGTGGCAATCAACCCCAGCTTTTATTGGCTGTTTGTGATTTTTCTAGGCAATTTTTTCATTCAGTAGTTTGCCATTGCTTTCTGAATGGTACGGCGCTTATACCATTGTTAAAAATCCACACAATGCGATCTGCTACCAAACCGCCTGCAGCAGGTTTCGAACCTGGTATATCTGGATTATGAAACTGCGTTCATATCCATTAGGCCACAGACAAACACAAATAACAAAAATAACATCTTAAAATACTACTAGTGTCAATACAATAATGTTCAGATTATTATGTAATTATTTCTATTATGTCAAGGCTGTTGCTAGCAGTAGAACAACTCGTTGTTTCATTTAATAACAGAACTATTATTTCAGTTAATAACGTCATTAGATTTATGGGCATCTAGTGCCTTGTTCTAAAATGACTTATGATAAAGGGTAACGTTTGCGCCTAACATTATCTCGTTCCATCTCAAGGACGACATCATGATCAAATCAATGAGATCATCACCTGGATCCGCACTTATTGACGTCAGAGGTTCTGCACACCTTTACAGCATCCATAGACATCTGGCACCCCTTTATAGCATCTTCAGAAGCCTCGCCCCTTTTTACAGTATCAGAAGCCTAGCACCCCTTTACAACATTTTAAGAAGCCTCGCTGGGTCGGAGTGGCTAAGAGGCATGGCGTCCGCCTCGAATTCTAAAGGTACTGGGTTCGATTCCCAGTTGAGGGAGTATAATTTATGGAAATTAATTTGTTTTTCAGAACCAGTGATCCTAATGATGCCATATTCCCCCTCGTCTCCTGGGTAGTCAGATCGGATGTCTAGCCTTCTCGGATAAGGGCGGACAAAAAATAAGAGGTCCTGTGTGCAAGTTGCGCACTTTAAAAATCCCGCGGCTCTTGAAAATAGTAAAGAGCAGGCCATAAAGCCGCTGCCCTGGCAAAATTTAAAAATTAGAAACCTACCCACCACAAAAATATTTATAGAATGTGTGATTCCTATATACACACATCGGGATTCTCGCCGGTGCTACGGAGTTCGCGAACTGTGCTGAGATCCTTCTTGTGTGATCTAAGGGAAGAAATCGGAGCACTGATGGAGTTGTCCGTGTGAAATGGAGATAGTCCATAAAACCAGAACCAAGAAGCCACGCCCTTTACATCATCTTAAGAAGACTTGCGCCTCAATTATTGTCTAATTCGCAAAGTAGGTCAGAAATGTGAAAAAAAAAAAAAAAGATACAAAAGTTATCCGTTTTCAAATGAAATGAAAACATCACTTTATTTATGTTTTGTTTTTTGCGTTCCCCCGCTTATTACTAGAGGCGAAATCTCAGGTTAGTATGTCTAACCTGAGACTGATTTTTACGTGAGTATCCCTTTTTTATTTTTGTACAGAGACAGGTGTCCCTCGCCATTCAGGCAGATACTCTCCGATTTCGGAGGTACCCATTAGAGCTGGGTCGGCTCAGGAGCCGCCAGTCCCTGGTCGACGACGACACGCCTTCAAATGTTTTCGCCAGGTCTCGAGTTAATCCAGTCCAAATCCCGGTCGACGAAAAATTTTCAAATGTCCTCTCGCCCGGGTTTGATCCTGGACCACCCGGTCGCCAGCGCAGTTTGGTAACCACTACACTAGCACGGCTCCCATACATGTAGTAAATGCAATCAGCCCATACAATTGTAAACTAGTAGTTAGATGCACATACATTAGCAGTGCTTTTTTTCTTTCTTCATTCTACTTGCTTATTTACTGTACAGGGTGTCTATAAAAGATTGTACCCTTTTCAAAAAATTTATTCCCCAAAGACTAAAAAAAGTGCGCATGCGCGCAGCGGGTATTTCAAGTGAAACTTTCGCAGTTGAGTTGCAACCGGTAATTGTTACATGTCTCTCAACACACTGGTCAAGTAGGTGGAAAAAAAAGGAAAGAAATAGGTACATTCTTTTTGAGTCTTTGTAAGGTATGCTTAAAAACTTGCAGAGATTATCTTACTTTTGTGATAGAAAGCATCCTCGTACCACATCATGGGGCCAAGAATATATTCTTTTGAAAAGGGTAAAATTTTTTATGGACACCCTGTACTTTAGTAACAGTGTTAACAGTATTATTTGTTTGTTTCCCTCCTCTATCTAGGTTGCTCATCGTATCTGTTCTTGTTTTGGTTCATCGATGTTTCCATGTGTTTGCAGTGTTCTTAGTCTTCTTCTGAGGAAGCTGGCTATGCTGCCAGTATGTTCAAAATGATAAGGAAGCAATTTTTTAGGGGCAATATTACATACTTATTTAATTGTAGTCTATTTTGGGAGAAAAATGCGATTTTCTCAAAATCTAATTTTCTCATCCTAATTTTCTTATAACTTCCACACTAATGTATTAATTGACATGAGAATTGCCACATATGTTCCCCATAATCTTTTAAAACTTTTTGTGTGATGGATTTTAAGTATCTGACTGTCACAAAATTAACCGTGATACAACGTTAAAATATCTCCAATGATACAACGTAGGGATAAAACAAATGCGTAAGCTGCTAGAATACATGATCGCCCACGCCGCGGGTCATCACCCGCCATGGAAATTAAATTGTTAGACTTGAAGGCAAAACGATCAAAAGGAAAAATCTGACTGAACGCGTGCTTGAAACTAGCGAGGCAAAAGGACGCAAATTGGTGGGGAAAGGAGGAAAAAGTCACGTCCCCCAAGTTGACATAAAGTAAAGAAATCGACAAAAGGGACCTTGGATATTATACGCCACAGTCATTTATTGGACGCTTTTGCGATAACTTAGCCCGTTTATTTGAACGCAGTGATGAGCGCATTCCAGAAAATTCTAGAAAATATTTGAAAAATAACTTTTCTTAATAATAATGTTAGGAATATAAAACCTAGCTGGCCGGATGGCCCATCTTGAGCAGTGAAATAATATGCTTTCATTTATACAGACGGACAGATAATACGAAAGATATTGACAAAAGACTGTGTTGTTCATATCAGCGAACGTCTGCATTGAGATAAAACATGTCACTAATTTTCAAAAAGTTGTGGCCTTGAAGACGCAAGTGCTAAAATCTAGTGGAATGAAGAGACGGGGTGGGATGGTGAATTGTGGCTAAAAATAACTTTAAAGGCGAAATTGTGTAGGGGAAGGCAGGGTTGGTTCAAAAAACAAGTGTGTTTTTTTGTGAAACGCAAGTAGAGACGGACGGACCAACAGACAATAAGGCATACTTGACTGAGGTCTGACTGAAATGACTTTTGGTAGGATATTTGAATTTGAAAAAAGAAAAGGCAGTGATTGGCCCTAGATGAAGATATTATCGGCGCTCAGACGCGCATTTTGTGCCATTCAGTATAAGTTGTCCTTGTAGACACAGTGAATTATTAAGTGGTGTAATTCCCAGAAGCTATTGAAATATTTAGAGGGACGCCATCATAAGGCCAGCAGCTCAGCTGAGTTTTGCTAGCATTTATTTAACTGTGTACTATATTCATAATTCTGAGCTGTGAGTTTCAGTTGGCACCAATGCGGTGTCAAATGAGTTGTTGAATTTTACCAGAGTGGACCCGTGCAGTAATATTTGGTCAGAGCAGCCTATTATAGCCCCCAAGCACGGAGAGGTGGGGCCACCATATTTCTGATATTGCCCCCAAGCACGGAGAGGTGGGGCCACCAGACTTCTGATATTGCCCCCAAGCACGGAGAGGTGGGGCCACCAGATCTCAGCACCAGAGCTACACCTTCAAGTTACGTGAGCGCCTGGTCTGCTGAGAGTTCACCAACTCAACTTATTTCCTAACACACCCATAAAAATTCCATCAATTAACTGGACAATGTGTAATCGCCATAGACAGGGAGTGATGAGGCCACCCCAACAGCACATCCATTAAAAGTTCTCCCACAATAGATTACTACTATAACCAGTAATAATATTAACTAGTCTAGTAACATATATATGTACACATCTTGCTTTTATTATGTAATATTCATGCATTTTTTCATAATTTCTAAACCTTTTATATGTTCTGGCCAAAATAAAACCTTGGTCCAGAACAAATAAATGTAAGAAAATTACTATCAAAATTTTACACAACTGAGTTAGTTCCGTGTATTATAACCTTTTATTAATATTATTAGACTTAGTAAATATCTGTGCGTGTGTCTGAAAAACTACCACAACACATTACATATCATTACCCTAGACATTTAACGTAGCCACATTCATTAGTAAAAAAGAGATAGGTGTGAGGTCGTAGTGGTAGCAAGAAGGGCCTTCTGACAATTCACAGCTACATTTTATCTCAGGAGCCTTCACAGCTGACCTCATGCATCACACTTAGAAATATCACCACCATACAATACCATCAAACCCACTACACTGATCAAATTTTTGATTTATTGCAAAAAGTAATGTAAAATTTAGCAAAATTTGTTACTATTTTTAGACACTATATTCAAAGTCCAACTTTTTTTGTATTAAAGTTATCAAAAATCCATCATATAAAAAGTTTTAAAATGTATTAATAAACGTTGTGTTCAAATTTGGTACTCATAGCTTAATAAATAAAAAAGCCTTAGCAAATTGAAATAGAACAATAGAATCCAATATGGCCGCCGTTTCTATGGCAACCAGTGGTGCAGTGCCATCAAACTCTTCATTTTGCGTATCTAGTATTGATATAGGTTAAGTCTGTGTGTATCTAGTACTGATATAGGTTAAGTCTGTGCATTTTCAGTGAAATCCAGCAATTAATAACGAAAATAGCATTGCAGTGTAACTCCTCCCCTTGTCTACATTCCTGGTTTGTATCTTCCGTGTGTGACTGCGGCTGACGAAGAGTATATCCCTAAACGTCCCGTGTATTTGTAGCATCGTTCAATTGCAAAACTGACAATGCCTATTTTTTTCGTTGTCTTTATTTGATCTTCCAGTTATATATTTGTATATACTGTGGAAATGTCAATCGTATGCCTATAGTAATAGAAGCGCATCTGAGGGAAAGAGAAGAAAACAAATAAAGAGATCATAGAAAAGCTAGAAATGAAAAAAAAGAATTCATGAAGGAGATCATAATTTGCCAGCTAAAATATTTTGGCCAGATAAAAAGACATAACAACTTACTGAAGACCATAATAAAAGGCAGAGTTGAAGGCAAACGCGCAAGAGGAAGTCAGTGCTATAAGTGGGAAGCTAACATCAAGAGATGGACAGGAAAGAGTCTATCAGAGTGCATCATCAAGACAAGAGATGGACAGGAAAAAGTCTATCAGAGTGCACCATCAAGACAAGAGATGGACAGGAAAGAGTCTATCAGAGTGCACCATCAAGACAAGAGATGGACAAGAGAAGAAGACGTTGGAGAGTCATTGCAGCCGACCTTCGGTTTGGAGATGGCACCTGATGATGATAAGTATAAGAAATAATATTAGTTGTAGCAGTAGTAGCAAAGTTATAGTAGACGTAAAGGTAGTATGTAGCGGTAGTGGTAGTAGCAGTATACAGCCCCCCCCCCTTTTTTTTTTTTTTTTTTACAAATATTAGTAATTTCCAGCGGTTTTTATGTTCACCCCATATAGTTGTAGACATAGTCAAAATAATTCTTTCAAATATAACCCACACCTACACTCGAAACTTTCTTAACAAGGTTAATTTGTCAAATACAGTTACGTACATTGAACTACGGGAGCCGCGGTAGCATAGTGGTTAGTGCACTTAGTGGTTAGTGCACTTGCTTCCTAGCTCAGTGGTCTATGGTTCGATCCCCAGATGATGCGGGATTTTTTTAGGCCGCAAACGGCTCCTGGGTCGACCCAGCCCCAATTGGGTACCAGAGATATTTCTGGGAAGGTTAAGGCGGCCGGCGTGATGCTGACAACATCATCCCTAGTGTGCCGATGGTCAAGAAAATATGGGCCTAACACCATATTCCCAATATGCCCCAATGGGCATGAAACGGGATCCTTTACCTTTACCTTACATTGAACTACAGACTTTCATAAATGGATCCTTGCGTAGAATAAGAAGGATTGAAGTGGTATGACAAGATCACTGATGTGGAACTGATGACAAGATCACTGATGTGGAACTGATGACAAGATCACTGATGTGGAACTGATGACAAGATCACCGATGTGGAACTGATGACAAGATCACTAATGTGGAACTGATGACAAAATCACTGATGTGGAACTGATGACAAGATCACTAATGTGGAACTGATGACAAGAACCAGACAAGCGCCGGTGGGACAAGATTTGGGAAGAAGACGCTGGAGTTGGATAGGACACACATTGAGGAAACCTGTTGATAGCATTACAAGGCAGTCCTTGTTCTGGAATCCTCAGGGTAGGAGAGGTACAGGAAGACCAAATAAGACATGGAAAAGAGAACTGGTGACAGAGGTAAAGGGAATGAAGACGGCACGGGACAGGAAGACTTGGCTTAAGTTTGTTGAAGGACCACGCTCCTTTGGGAGTTAAAAGGTGAAAGACAAAGAAGAAAAAGAAATAAGTTGCATTCACGTTGTCGGTGTTCTATTTTGGTATAAATACATTTATGTTCTGCAAATTATAATGTGTCTAAGATGATTCGCTTTCTAAAATACCTGGCATGTCTCGTACATGCAGAGTCGGCTACTGGGTGGTGTGAGTGGCGCCGTCGCACAGGGCGTCGTCTTGAAGGGGGGACGCCGAAATTTCTAAAAACTGAAGACGCAGCAAAAGAGATGATGCAGTCAGTGACTCATAGCTTGCCTGCTTACGTCAGGGTCAGCGAACCATAGCTGACTAAGACCCTACTCCACCGCCAAGTAGTGGTCCTGGAAACAGGCTGCATCATTGCAGTCTGGCCGAGAGAGTAGGGATCGAAGAGGGAAGGCAAATCCCGGTCCCAAAAAATGCCGTGCGGAAGTCGGATATGTGGGGCCGAAAGGCGCACATATCGCAGTAAACGGCGACATAACGCAACCAACGTCCTTTTTAGGACGCACGAGGAAGGAAGAAGAAGAATTCAAATAGGATGAAATTTACCCTTACAAGTGAACAATACTCTACGACACGTTTACCGAGCCTCAAAACGGGACCTCGCTTAACCTTAAAAAAATCCCCTGGTTAAGATGCAAATAATTAATTAATTAAGATAATTAACAGGCACTCGTTGGACAGAAAGAAAGACACCAGACAACAGAAAAGAAACAAGTAATAGGCTCGCCGGGAATTGAACCAGTGACCTTCCAAACGATGTCATCGCCTTGCTGTGAAAGTAAATCGTGACAGGACGCACAGCCAATTAGAAGCATTGCACTAGATGCTCATTTTCTCCGCTAGTTTTCTAACTGAAAGTTCTATTTACCTTTTGTTTTTTTGTTTTTTGTAAACGTCACAAAAGAAAATTTAATACAGCAAACACATAAAACTTGATACGTGAAGTATTTTTGTGATAACCAACATTGATTCACAAACAGTTAACCCACAGGTTGGCGCAGTCACTACACGTACGATACAAATGTCAAATGTAGGAATATTCTGATATAATTTTGCAGGAAGTTGACATTTACAAAACTGCTTCATTGCTCTTTGTCTGCCATTACGTAATTTTTTTTATGGTGTAATTGTTTCGTTCCATTAACGGTTCTTGTAAATTGATTTAGTTGAGGTTTTTTGCTGGTACGGTTTTTCTGGAACATTTACTTCAGGTTGGAGTGTCCGATTGGCTACGTGGCTGAAGATCCGTGATGCGTGATACCATATGATGATGGATGGTATCCGCATGTCTGGTTTTGTGTAGTGTGTAGATGTGTTCAGTCAAAACAATGTTCATACAACAATAACAGGGCAATCCACATAGGACGTCAGTAAACTCACGACGTATAAAGTCAATGAGTCTTGAAACAGCCGTTGACGTTTCTCTTCATTATTTATTGTGGACGCCACAGTGACAAAATGGTTACGCAAATGTGTAGGCACATCAAACAGTCATTATCACAGCAACATTCAATACAGCAATAGACGGTAGACAGCATTACAATGATGAGTCAGATGCATGTTATATTTCATAGTGCTGTAAATGTAGTCAGGTGGAAAACTCCATCCTTTTCTATAACAGCCAGGAGATAACCAGATGTATGAGATCAGTTCACTCTCCTTAGTTTGACTTCAGCAAGACAGACACGTCTGCCGAAGCACAAACAATGTCCTCAAAAATATCCTCTAGATAATAAAGGTTTCCTAAACCTAGTTCATTTAACAAAGTAGCAAGTAATGGTCCTTGGTACATGCATCAACCGATGCAGTACAATGCAGCGACATGTGAGCTGGGAAAAAACATCTCGTGGCGACGACTTTCGGAGACAGGCTATGAATCGAAATCGCTCACGACCCAAAATCGATAGAGTTAATGAAAAAAGTCAATTTACCTTGCTTTCATGAAATACACAGAAATATCACGCCTCCCGACATGTGGGAAAACACTAGAGGTATTATCTCGACTAAACGAAATATCCATAAGAGGACTACACATCCCTGACAGAACAAAAGAAAGCGGAGATCCCCTCTTCAACGAGGCATCTCTTTCGCCATTCCAAATCGCTCACTCCACTAGTCGTGGGCGGAAACCGCTCGACCAAACAACAAGACAAGTCATGCGCAGTCCAGCGCAAAAATGACCACAGCTCAAACTTAACTGCATTCGATACCAACGCGAGAAGACAAATGCTTACCGAGAAAAGTGACTATAAATTTCAAGCAGTTGTTGCCCTTGCGTTATAAAACAGATATTGAAATAAAACGATGTTGCGAGAATTTATCACGCAACAATCCGACTCCGGGATCGAAACCTGGTAGCGTCACGTTCCAGTCTGCACTGCTGTAAATGGGTACCTGACTCTGCCCATGAGTTGGGGAAGGCAAAGGTAGCGAGGACGGGAAGTGGTCATCCCACCTCACAAAGCTAGACCTAGAAGGTGATGTCTCCCGTACTTCACTGCCTACGGCAATTTCTGCTTTGAGACCACCTTCTTTTTTTTTTTTTTTTTTTAAATACAGTTTTGCCTCGTTTTGGCGAGGCGCGTCCCGTTCAACCTAGTCGGTTATATTAGGGCGCATGTCCAAATATAAAAGACCTTAGGTCTGAGACAGTAAGTTATTTTTCCTTTTTTTATGCTATATAAGACAAAGTATATATATATATATATATATATATATATATATATATATATATATATATATATATATATATATATATATATATATATATATATATATATATATATAGTTACAGTCCTCGACGTACGTCGTATGCGACTTACGCCCACTCGTGTTTACAACGGCCATACCATTATACCTATCATACTATTTTCTGACATAACTTTTATTAATTTATTCATATATTCATATTTATTACGGTACAGTTTGGTTTGGTTTGGTTTTAAGTACTATCTTATTGAACACGGACAACTCCATCAGTGCTCCGATCTGCTCCCTTAGATCACACAAGGAGGATCTCAGCTCAGTGCACGAACTCCGTAGCACCGGCGAGAATCCCAATGTGTGTATACAGGAATCACAAATTCTATAAATAATTTTGTGGTGGGTAGGTTTCTAATTTTTAAATTTTGCCAGAGCAGCGGCGTTATGGCCTGCTCTTTACGATTTCCAACTGCCGAGGGATTTTCAACGTGCGCAGCTTGCACACGGGGGCGCCTGTTTTTTTCGCCCTTATCCGAGAAGGCTGGGCGTTCGATTTCACTACCCAGGAGATCAGGGTTGAGTATGACATTATTAGGACCACTGGTTCTGAAAAAATTGTTACGGTACAGTACCATCCGATACTGTAATTTTATGTTATAATTTGGACAGTGTATTATTTCACTATAAACACAAATTAAATTCGTATTAAAATATAACAAAACAGACCTACGAACTTCAGCATTCAGGCATGTTAAATATTAATAAACCCTAAAGATTCATACAGTATGTTATGATTTTCGGACTTACGGCCAGATCAACACGACCAGATCGACTTACGACAAGATCGAATTACGACAGGCCATCTGAAGGAAACCCCGTTGTAAGTCAAGGACAGTCTGTATGTACATATGTACACAGATGGTGCAAAAGTCGGCACACGGTTTCTTCACATTTATGTGATCGTTGATACAAATTAATTAATACTTACGTACAAAAATATACAATAATAACAAGTACAACACTAATACATTCTGCACGTTTCCACTTTTTGATTTATTCAGTATTTTCACTAAGAAATTAAACTTGTTACTAAAACATTTTCCAGCTTTCTACATCTGATTTTATTTAATATTCACACGGAGAAGCTAAACTAACTAAACTAAAAAACTCTTTTTTTCCTTATAGGAAGATATGGTTTTTTTCCCGTTAGACGAACTGGTTTTTGTCCATAATTTTGTTAAATGATTTGGTCTTTTTCTCTAAATTTTTTTTAGACGATTAGGTCTTTTTCCATAAAAATTTTAGACGATGTGGTGTTTTTCTCTTAATTTTTAGACGATTTGGTCTTTTTCTCTTAATTTGAATACGATCGTCTTTTTCCATTAAAATTTTAGACGATTTAGTATTTTTCCCTTAATTTTTTTACGTTTTAGACGATTGGTCAGTTTCCCTTCATTTTATGTACGATTTTGTCTTTCCCTTTTAATTTTCTCTCCTTTTTATACGATTTAGACTTTTTCTTTATTTTTAGACGACTTTATCTTGTCTATAAATTTTTTTTTTAATCGTAGACAATTTAGTCGTTTTCCTAAAATTTATTCGCCGATTTTTTTTTTTTTTTTTCCCATTTTTATAACGATTTATTCTATTTCCTTGATGTTGTAGACGATTTGATCTTTTTACCTTCATTTTGTTTTAAAATATATTTTTGAACGATTTGATCTTCTTCCCTTAATTTTAAAAAAACTTTTTGATATTTTTTGCTTCAAATTTTTTGTTTAATTATGAAACAATATTCAAAATATATAAGGAAATAATTTCAATCTTACCAGATTAGTCATTTCAGTCATGCTTCAGTCAAGTATGGATGGTTATCTGTTAGTCTGTCCGTCTCTACTTGTGTTTCTACAAAATGTACTTGATTTTTGAACCAACCTTTCTCTCCCCTCCAAAATTTTGTCGTTAAAAGTTATATTTAGACACAGCTACCCCAAATATCCCCTCTCTTCCATACTACGTAGATTTGAACACCTGCGTTTCGAGGTCGTGTTTTTTTGTGCAATTAGCGACACTTTTAGATTCAATACAGTCTGTCGATGATGTGAACAACACTGTCTTTTGTCATTATCTTCAATATTATCTATCCGTCTGTAAAATTAAGAACATATTAGTTCACTGCTCAGAATAGGCCATCCGGCCAGCTAATTTTTATATTCCTAACATTAATATTAAGAAAAAAGTACTTTTTAAATTTTGTAATATTCCAAACATCTGCGTTTTAGCCGCTGAATTCAAATCAAGGGCTTGGTATTGCAAAAGCGTCCAATAAATGACTGTGGCGTAACATATCTATGGTCCCTTCTGTCGAGTTGCTTACTTTTTATGTCAACTTGGGAAACGTGACTTTTCTCCGTTCCCCCCCCCAATTGCGTCTCCTTAGCCTTTCTAGTCTCACGCAATCTTTCCAGTCATATTTTTCCTTTTTGATCCGCCGTTCCCCTCCTGTCTAGCAAGTCAATTATTATGGAGGATGATGACCCGCGGTCTAGGCGATCATGTACATCAGCAGCCTACGCATTATGTTTTTATCCTTAAATGTTATCTTTGGAGATATTTTACCGTTGTATCTCTGTCAATTTCACTACACATCTCCCCACTTGAAAACATGCCTATGGCAAGTTCCAAAACCAGCGATACACATAGGTAAAATTACTCCTCACGTCTGCCACTACTCTAATTTTGATCACAGGGGTGCCGACTGAGGAAATCTGCACCGACATTCAATTTGCCTGGGATATATTGGATACTAAACTGATAAGGTTGAAGCAACAAAGACCACCTCAGCAATCTTGCGTTTTCATGCTTAGCCTGAGACAAGAACACGAGAGGCTGATGGTCCGTCTCCACCACAAATGTCCTACCATACAGATAGATTTGAAACTTCTTTATTGCCCAGATTAATGCTAAACATTCTTTTTCGCTTGTGGAGTATCCTTGTTCCGCCTTATTCAATTTGCGGCTTGCATAAGCGACTGGTTTCAGTTCCCCATCAGGTGAAGATGATCTTTGCAACAAAGCCCCTCCGAGTCCTACATTACTTGCATCGGTTCTTAAGACAAAGTCCTGTGTCAAATCAGGCAGTTTGAGAATAGGCTTGCTAGTGAGTTTTTCCTTTAACTCTTGGAACGCTAGTTCACATTGTGCAGTCCAAATAATTTTATCTGGAAGTCCCTTGCGAGTCAGATCAGTCAGAGGAGCACAAATAGCGTTAAAATTCTTGATGTATTTCTGATAAAATCCGCATAACGACACAAATGATCGCACGTCCTTTTTTGTTTGTGGCCTAGGTGCTCTCTGCAGTTTTTCCAAGTTCTTAGGATCAGGGGTCATATTACCCTGATATACAGTGTGTCCCAAGAATTCCAACTCTTTGCATCCAATACAACATTTTGTTGGCCTAGCAGTTAAGTTCGCCTCCCGAAGTCTATCAAACAACATCTCCAGAGCTTCAATGTGTTCTTCAAATGTCTCTGTGGCGAAGAGAATATCATCCATGAAATTCGTGATACATGGGTTATTCAGGGGATCCAACAATTTGCGCATCATCCTTGAAAACACACTCGGAGCATTTTTCAGTCCGAATGGTAGCATATTGAATTCATAATGTCCATCCGAAGTGCTAAAAGCCAAATAAGGTCTCACTTCAGGCTTCACTGGGATCTGGTAATAGCCTTTACTAAGATCCACCTTTGAAAAGTATTTTGCCTTGTTCAGTCTGGCAAATAACTGTTTTGTGTCTGGTAATGGATCCACTTGTCCTTCTGTGACAGCATTCAGTTTCCTGTAATCTATGCACAGTCTGTGTTCCCCAGACGGTTTTTCAACAACAAAACGACACTAGAACTAAAAGATGATTCACTGTGCGAAATAATCCCCTCCTTCAACAAATACTCTATTTCTTCCTTCAATGCCTTCTCCTTCGCGAACGGAATAGAATAGGCTCTCATACAGATTGGGTTTGAGTCTACCAGTTTCATGTCATACTGTAGCAAATTTGTATGGCCTGGTTTATCTGTTAATACATCTGTATGTTCCTCCAGAACCTGTTGAACTCTCTCCCTCTGGTTTTTAGTCAGGTGCTTACTGACTTTTACCTGTGCTGCGGTTTCACAAGGATGTAATGGGTATTCATGTGAGGTGAGTGGTTCTTTTTTTTGCATCTGGGTTGCAATAGCCAAGGTCAATAAGGGGGTGCTTTCCTGGAGTGGTCTGTCCAGATACTTCTTTAACAGGTTTACATGATAAACTTTTTCCTTCCCCTTTTTGTCAATTTTATAGTTTGTTCTAGACACCTTCTCTAGAACCGTATATGGACCTTGCCAACCAATTTGTAATTTATTCTGGCTTCCGGGTAGTAGAAGCAGCACCTTCTCTCCGACTGCCAGTTCCCTGTCCTTTGCCTTCCTATTAAAATATGCTGCATGTTTCTTCCTGGCTTGCTTCAAATTATCATTTCCAGTTTCCATCCAGCTTTCAAACGAGTGGTCAGTTCGTTCACGTATTGATACGATGAGGTAACAGTCTCTTCCGCCTTCTCATCTGTCCAGGTCCTTAATAAGCTTCTAATGGACCTTTTATTGGCCTCCCAAATAGCAGAGTTGCGGGAGCCATCCCGGTTGAACTATGTGGTACCTCCCGGTACGCAAACAATGCGGCGGGCAGGAATTGATCCCACAGATCCGGTTTTTCGTGTGCCAGCTTTCTCAGGATAGAAATGAGAGTCCCGTTGAACCTCTCTACCTGGCCGTTCCCTTGTGGATGGTACGGACTACAATGAAAGTGCCTGGCTTGAAATAGCTTAAAAAAACTTCTTCCGTTAGTTTCCCCTTGAACTGAGAACCATTATCCGTCAAGATTTGATGCGGGAATCCTAATCGGGTAAATATTGTAAGTAGTGCCTCTGCTACATGTTTTGAATCAATTGATGGCAGGGCTACCGCCTCTCCCCCACATAGAACAAGTGTCCACCAGAGTAAGGATGTAACTGTTCCTCCTCTTGGTCCGAGTGAGAGGTCCTACAATATCCACTGCAACCCTCTCAAAAGGTGTTCCCACTATGGGCATTTCCCCTAGAGTTGCAGGAGCAGTCCAGTGCTTTGGAGCTACCCTTTGACATTCTGGGCAGGATTTGACATATCTTTTTTATATCCTCCGTTATCCCTGGCCAGAAGTAATGACAAGCTATACGCTGTCCTGTGGCGCTGATCCCCATGTGACCACTGAAGGGAATCGCATGCCCGAGTTCCATCACTTTATCTCTATATGAAGTGGGAAGAACCAGCTGGTTGTGACCATTTGTTCCAGTTCCGGCCTTCCTGTATAAGAGTTTGTTCTTCATGAAATATTCCCCCTTGCTCGGAGGTGTGTGGCATTTGGGCAATTTTTTAAAACAGGGCTTGAGTGTCCTATCCTCAGCCTGCGCCTTCCTCATCTCCTCTCGATGAGCATTTATAGGTTCACCTTCTTCCTCCTTCTTCTGTGACCTGGTCTGCACTGTCGCCATGATCACAGGTTTCTCGGGATTCCCCAAGAAGACTTATCTACACCCCAATATCAGAGGGTAGATTGGTTCATCTATCACTGCTGCTCTGATTTCTCCTTCCACATAGCGAGTTTTCACCGTTATCCTTGCGATGGGAAGTGTCATGAGTGGTATGTCCTTAGTCGCCCCTTGTATTTCCACTGTTTCTGTGGTATACTGACTTGGGTCCACTAGGCTAGACTTTCACAACTGAATCATAATCCAAACCTGTATCATAAAGGCACCTTATGGTGACCCCATTACAAATAACATCCTCACAAACTGGGGGGTGATAAGGTTCCTGTTGTCCCTTAGGATTAACCTTTAATCTTTGCGTCCCCGACTTCATTGCAGCAATGTTTGAAGGTTTCCTTCTACAAAATTCGGTGTTATGGTTATCTTTCTTGCACCATTTACACCATCTTTTTCCTTGGTTCAACGTTTTTCTTTCATTGAACTTTTGGTCATTGAACTGTGAGTTTCTGTCGCGATAGTCATTTCTTGGCCGCTCAAAGTTTGTCCTACCTTTATTTCCCTGCTCTCTATTATCAAATTTATTAAATTGCTGTGGAGCTTTAAAATTGTCTATGTGCTTCTTTTTAGCACCACTTACCTCTGCCTGGGCTGCCTGATACCTCTCAGCAACATTTAAAATTTCCCCCAACTTCTCTGCACCTTGTTCCATGAGAAATTTTCTCATGTCTGGAGCCATGGACTCTCTCAATTGCTCAATCATGATCATTTCTTTAAGATCTTGGGTCTTCCCCAGAGCCGTCCATTTCTCCAAATAGGTTTCTAGTCTAGCAGAGAATTGGTGGTATGTCTCCCCAGACAACAGTTTGGCATTTCTAAATTTCTTACGATAAAATTCACCATTCTTCTCGTACCTTAATAACAAAGCCTGCTTTAACATGTCATAATTGTCTTGGTCTTCCCTGTTCATTTTGGCAAATACTTCATAAGAAGTACCTCTCAATCCCTGTGATAGCTTTAAGCTCCACCTCTCTCTCTCTAACCCATATGTAGTAGCTAATAACTCAAAACGTCCTAGGTACCCCTCTATGTCATCGTCTTTTTCAACAAAATGGTCTAAATGAAACCCCATAGCTGAGTTTGAGGCTCCCAGACTGGGCGTAGCATCTGAGGCAAAAGGGCTGGCACCATTTTCAGGAGCCTGGCCTTGTAATTCCAGCTCCCTTAGTCGTAATTCGTGCTCCCTTTGCAACCTTCTATCTTCTGCCTCCCTTTCGGCCTTTTTATCTTCTGCCTCCCTTTGCTGTCGTTTTTCTTCTGCCTCCCTTTGCTGTCGTTTTTCTTCTGTCGTTTTTCTTCTGCCTCAATCTGCAGCCTCTTAATTTCTCTCTCAGCCTCTAACCTCTTCTCTTCAACCAACCTGTCAGACTCCAATTTTCTTTCAGCCTCTTTTTCTAATCTCCTTTCTTCCCGTTCAATATATTTATCACATTCAGCCGTTACGTATTGAATTAAAATTTGACCATCCATTCCCATCTCCTTCGCGGTGAGCACAGCAGCTGATCTAAATTTTGCCAGCTCCGCCATACTTTTTAGACAATATAATAATATACAAGCTAAATCTCTAACCAGTAAATACACTAAGTACTTCTTATGACTATAGTCTAACTAATTCTAACTAACCAGTTAACTAATTAATTATTACTGGCTGTGAAGATTCACCAACTTTTATCTGCAGGGACACTTTTAATTTTAAAGGAAATTTTACAATTTATTTATTTCCCTACTTTTATTTCTCCCACCAGGAGATCCTAATATTACTGTTGGGCTAATTATCCCTGGACAAGACCCCCAATTTATGTAGTGGTGTTTGATGGTATTGTATGATGGTGATATTACTAAATGTAATTGTATGAGGCCAGCTGTGAAGGCTCCTGAGATAAAATGTAGTTGAGAATTGTCAGAAGGCCTTTCTTGCTACCACTACGACCTCACACTTAATTTTTTTTTTAATGAATGTGGCTACGTAAAGTGTCTAGGGTTATGATATGTAGTGTGGTGTAATAGGTTATAGATATACCCACAGATATTTAACAAGACTAATAATATTAATAAATGTTAAAATACACTGAACTAACTCACGTGTGTAAATTTTTTGATAAAATTATATTACATTTATTTTGTTCTGGATCAATTTTTTAGGTTGACCAGAACTTAAAAGGATTTAGAGATTATGAAAGAAATGCATGGAATATTATATCATAAATGCAATAGTGTACATATATATGTACTATACTAGTTAGTTTTATTAAAATGTTCTAGTAGTCATCTACTTGGGAGGATAGTTACTGTTTGTGCTGTTGGGGTGGCCTCATCACACCTGTCTATATTGACTACACAGTGTCCAGAAAATGGTGGGAATTTTTATGGGGGTATTAGTAACTAAACAGCGTTGGTGAATGTCCAGCAGACCAGAGGCTCACTCATCTTGTAGTTGTAGCTCTGGTGCTGAAATCTGATGGTCCCACCTCTCCGTGCTGGCGGGCAATAATGGTGGTCTCTGTCACAAGTACTGCACAGATACACTCGAGTAAAGTCACCAACTGAATAGACACTGCTTTTTTTTGACAACAGAAACTCGCAGCTCTGCAATCAAAGTATGGGCCATGTGTCAAAATCTATTCTCTACCCACGTCTGGACACAACACTGACACAACAACCACATCATACAGACAGGTCAGATCTCTCTGACCAAACAGCACATTTACCATGGTGGTTTTACATCAGATAGATCCTCCCAGACTATAGATTCTGAAAAATATTTATTAGTTGTCTGCCCTAAAAGAGGATAGGTAATATGTTTCATTATTCTCAACACTTGATCTGTCTTGCCTAACCCTTGCTGGAGTTTATGTACATTGTTGGTCCCTAGACCCTGACTAGGGCGGGGGGTCTAGAGCAAATCCCTACTTGTTTGTAAGGCTAGATTTCGATATGGCAGTATCAAATCACTCGAACATGAAACAATATTCAAAATATATAAGGAAATAATTTCAATCTTACCAGATTATGAATAAATAACACAGAATTGCTAGCAAAACTCAGCTGAGCTGCTGGCTATAGTATGGCGTCCCTAAATTTATTACACTTTCTTTCATATGGAAATCACCACACTTTAAAATCTGTGTCTATCACTGAACAACTATTGAAGAATGGCCCCACTTTCGCGTCTGAGCGCTAATGATATGATTGTCTGTGGCCAATCACTGCCTAGGTTTATTTTAAATTTCAAATTTCCTACCATAAAGTCATTTCAGTCATGCTTCAGTCAAGTATGGATGGTTATCTGTTAGTCTGTCCGTCTCTACTTGTGTTTCTACAAAATGTACTTGATTTTTGAACCAACCTTTCTCTCCCCTCCAAAATTTTGTCGTTAAAAGTTATTTTTAGACACAGCCACCACAAATATCCCTTCTCTTCCATACTACGTAGATTTGAACACCTGCGTTTCGAGGTCGTGTTTTTTTTGTGCAATTAGCGACACTTTTAGATTCAATACAGTCTGTCGATGATGTGAACAACACTGTCTTTTGTCATTATCTTCAATATTATCTATCCGTCTGTAAAATTAAGAACATATTAGTTCACTGCTCAGAATAGGCCATCCGGCCAGCTAATTTTTATATTCCTAACATTAATATTAAGAAAAAAAGTACTTTTTAAATTTTGTAATATTCCAAACATCTGCGTTTTAGCCGCTGAATTCAAATCAAGGGCTTGGTATTGCAAAAGCGTCCAATAAATGACTGTGGCGTATTATATCTAAGGTCCCTTCTGTCGAGTTGCTTACTTTTTATGTCAACTTGGGAAACGTGACCCCCCCCCAATTGCGTCTCCTTAGCCTTTCTAGTCTCACGCAATCTTTCCAGTCATATTTTTTTTCCTTTTTGATCCGCCGTTCCCCTCCTGTCTAGCAAGTCAATTATTATGGAGGATGATGACCCGCGGTCTAGGCGATCATGTACTATTCGCAGCCTACGCATTATGTTTTTATCCTTAAATGTTATCTTTGGAGATATTTTACCGTTGTATCTCTGTATACATAACACCCAATACTGCATTGATTTGCATAGGATAGATTAAGCGAGAAGGTGACTTACTACACAGCTTTATTCTACAGTCACCATCTAGAACTGTGCAGTTAACTACCTGACTTAACCTGTGCTATCCCAACACTAGTTCCACCAGTTCTCTTCTCCAGTTCTGGAAACTATACTTTCTAATTTCTCTATCCTACATCCATCTCGCCACAGACTGATGTACATAACATTGTTTTCTTTCTTATTTCTACGCCATTTAACAATGTTAAATCCCCATATTTACCATTGGTTAACTAAAAGATCCAATGAAATGAGAAGGAATGAAATGGCCACAGGATAATTAGTGACGTCATCGGGACATGCAGCAGAAAGAGCACAGCATAATCCCCCCCCCCCCCCCCCCCCCCCCCCCCCCACTTTTTCCCTTCCATGTTTTGACGGGTTATTTACTCGTGATGATTTAATTACAACATTTCTAGCTCATTTTCCTTAACAAATGCAAAATGGAATGTACGGTATATAAGTTTTACGATGAAACACCAGACGTGATAAGACATGCGTTTCGGGAAAATACTTCGTCAGACCACAGTAATAAGACAGAGAGAAAAACAATAAATATTTTTAGAACCACACACTCGTTTTATCAGTGGAGGCTCTCCTTTCTAAACATGATATGCATAACACTGGTTTCTTACTTATTCCAACACCACTTACAAGCTTTATATATTATTTTACTATTTATCGATACCGCAACTGAAAAGCGTACTATTACTTTGGGGAATAGGAATTCGAACGCATTACCCTTTGCTGACGGAATGTTTCTGTATGCTACAGACAGTGAACAGCTGGTAGACTTATAAATCCTCTCAACACCAGGTGTCTACAGTGAATCTAAGATCGAAATAGAAGAAGTAAACAAGAAGAACATCCGCAATGTAATTTATATATATATATACAGGGTGTCCATAAAATATTGTACCCTTTTCAAAAAAATCATTCTCGACCCCATGATGTGGTACGAGGATGCTTTCTATCACAAAAGTGAACAGATCAGAACAAATTGTCATTCTGCGCCTCAGAACAGGACACAACCGACTCCGCAGCCACATGTATACAAAATTCAAGATTGGCAATTCAGCCATGTGTACATGTGGACAGGCAACCCAGACTTCAAGATTGCCCCGAATATGATATATTGAGGCAAACCCACTGGCCCAGAGAAACAACACTGGAAGCAAAACTATACGGACCTCTGTATGAACTACATAGGACAGTGAAGTTTATACAAGAAACAACATTGCAGATATAGACAATATATTTCAAGCGAACGAAAGAAGAAGAAGAAATAACAAAAGTAAGATAATCTCTGCATGTTTTTAAGCATACCTTACAAAGACTCAAAAAGAATGTACCTATTTCTTTTTTTTTTCACCTACTTGACCAGTGTGTTGAGAGACACGTAACAATTACCGGTTGCAACTCAACTGCGAAAGTTTCACTTGAAATACCCGCTGCGCGCATGCGCACTTTTTTTAGTCTTTGTAAGGTATGCTTAAAAACTTACAGAGATTATCTTACTTTTGTGATAGAAAGCATGCTCGTACCACATCATGGGGCCGAGAATATATTTTTTGAAAAGGGTACTATCTTTTATGGACACCCAAGAGTATAACATGTGAGAAAAAAAAGATAAAAAAGGTAAAAGATCCCGTTACATGCTCATTGAGGCATATTGGGAATATGGTGTTAGGTCCATATTTTCTCGACACTAGGAGTGATGTGGTCAGCATCACGCCGGCCGCCTTAACCCTCCCAGAAGTTGCTCTGGTACCCAATTGGGGCTGGGTTGACCCTGGAGCCGTTTGCGGCCTAAAAAAATCCCACCTCATCTGGGGATCGAACCATGGACCACTGAGCTAGGAAGCCAGTGCACTAACAACTATGCTACCGCGGCTCCAAATATGTTGGGATAACATGTAAAACAGCCTAAAATTCTGGAAGTTTACAGTATAGTTAATGATAGATTAAAACATCTTGGAAGTAAATGTATAGTAAACTAAATGTAAATTTGAAAAATCGTGGAAGTAAGTTTATAGCAAACTTACTGTTAGATTTACAAACCTTGGAAGTAAGTTTAGTGTAAACTTAATGTTAGATTGAAACAGTGTGGAAGTAAGGTTATAGTAAACGTATTGTTAGATAGAAAAGTCATGGACGTAAATGTATGGCAATCTTAATCTTAAATTTAAAAATCGCGGATGTAAGTTTATAGCTGACTGAAGGTTAGACTGAGAAATCGTAGAAGCTAGTTTATAGGAAACTGAATATAAATTTGAATAATAGTGGAATAAAGTTAACTATACAGCTGACTGAATGTTAACTTTTAAAAGTGTGGAGGGAACTTTACAGTTGACTGAATATTAAATTTAAAACTTGTGGAAGTAAGTTTATAGTTTACTGACTGTGTAACTGAAAACTTAAGGAAGTAATTTTACATTTTTAAATTGAAAACTTGTGAAAGTAACTTTCCAGCTAACTGAATGTTAAATCAAAAACTTGTGGAAGTAATTATATAGTTTATTAACTGTTTAACTGAAAACCTGTGGAAGTAATTGTAAATGTTTAAATTGAAAACTTGTGGAAGTACCTTTATAGCTGAATGAAACTTACATTGAAACATCGTGGCAGTAATTAATTATCAAACTGGATATTTAAATTTAAAAATCGTGCAAGTAAATTTATATCAATGTGAAGTCAGAACGAATGTAATTATATCAAAATGAATGTTGGACTGACAATTTTCAAAAAGTGAATTTATATCATACTGAATGTTTTACTGACAAATTGTGGAATGAAGCTTACATGAAACTGAATGTTAATTGGAAAAAAAAAATCACGGAAATTAATTTATATCAAACCGAATGATAGAAAGAAAAATTGCGAAAGTTTATGGGGAAGTGAATAAAAACGGACTCTTCGTAGTAAACTTTGAAGAAACTAAATTACATTTTTTTTTAAATGCTCATTTATTGTAGGTGCTGAAGAAAAAAATCATTGAAGTAAGTTAATATCATAATGAAGGTTAGAAGGAAAAATCATGGAAGTAGGTAAATGTCATAATGAAGGTTAGAAGGAAAAATCGTGGAAGTAGGTTAATATCATAATAAAGGTTAGAAGGAAAAATCGTAGAAGTAGGTTTATAAGCAACATAATTTTAGATTACAAGATCGTGTGGGGAAAGTTTATTGCAAACACAAAATTAGATTGAACAAAATCGCAGACGTTTATGAGAAACTGAATGTGAGATTGACTCTTGGAAGTAAGTTTAAAGCAACCTGAATTAAACTGAAAAATCTTAACTTGTTTAGTTGAAAAATTACGCCGTTATTAAAGAAGAAAAAAATGATATTTCTTTAAAACATCAAAATTCAGAAGGTCTTGTGTTCGATTTACCGGTTAGCCTATAACTTTTGTTATTTTTCTGTTGTTTAATTTTTTCAACTTAATAATTTCTAACCAGTGCCTGCAAAATACCTATTTGTTTTTATTACTTACTGTACGCATGCCTCGAGTTTTCCTCTCCATTTCTTTCTATATTCACCAATATAGTGACATTAATGACAAAAATGGACATTGACAGAAAAATGACAAATGATAAGAGATGATTGAGAAAATAAAACTGACGTGATCCGACAAATCTTAATAAGAGAGAACGACATCAAAGATACAGCTAAAATAAGATTGGAGTGACAAGAAATGTGATATTTTTAAATATATTTTTTTATTTATTTACTCTCTCTCTCTCTCTCTCTCTCTCTCTCTCTCTCTCTCTCTCTCTCTCTCTCTCTCTCTCTCTCTCTCTCTTTCTCTCTCTTACGCCGTATACTTTTCCCTTTTTCTTTTTTTCCCCCGTACCTAGTATTTTCTTTCTAATTCCGGTAGCGTTAGCAGCCATTTTGGTCTAGCCATGTGATCCTAATCAGGGAGTTCTTGCTGTTATTTTTATGTTTTCTTCATAGTTTTCATTTTCTTTCATTTCTGTTTTTGTCCGTCTGTCCCTGACAACGTCCTTGTGGCTGCAACGTAGGTTTTTTCCACGTCTTTTGTCCAAGTAAGACTTTATTAAAATTTAATCCCTCCCCCACTTCACCTACAATAAGATTAGAGACACTAAGAGAGAGGGGGAAGGTGGGGGATTATGGTTGCTGTTGGCCCACACTGAAGATAACACTCAATCAACCAGTTGTACTGACTTCCATAAAAATTACAATATCCGTTTGGATGGTTCTGGGTTTGATTCACGATAAGTCTTGCACTGTATTTCTTTCCTGTTGTCTGGTGTGCCTTCTTTCTGTCCAACGAGTGCTTGTTTGTTACTGTGGTGGTTTTTGATGTTATGAAATGTTGTTGTATTTGTTTCTATTGTACTGAATGAGGTCAGCTGTGAAGGTCCCTGATTATAACAAAGTTTGGGTTGAGTATATCAGGACACCTTTCTGCTACCACCTTATGACCTCAATCAGACCTATTCTTGACTAGTATGTCTGATAGCTACGTTTAATGTCTAGGGTTATGCAAGTGTGGTGTGATGGTAATTAATTACACAAACACACACACAAACACCAATATTACTCTATGGGATCAAATCAACCAACACCGGTTGTTAAAAGTTAGTAATATACAATTTTTTCTATAACTTTATTAGTCCTATACCTAAGATTCTTTTGGTTAGGACTGTCAAATCACATGAGATCAATTTAAATATATACATAAATAATAGGCATACTTAATTTAATTAAAAGAGGACAATTTGTCCTTAATCATAAATATATTGTAGTTTTTATGGTATTGTAAAATTTCTAGCTATTTCTAAAGTGTTATGAGCTGGCTGGTTGGGGTGTTAACATCACGCCCAGTCTTTGTCACAATGTTTCTTTTCTCTGGATACACTTTACTTCTTGACAGATAGTCTTCATTTATATTTCCTTTTCAAGTTTATGAAGTGGAAAAGTTGATAAATTCTCCTCGTGCCAGGGCTTGTTTACTTAACTGACACTGGAGGATTGAACATAGATGTATGATCTGCCAACAGCCACTGTTGATCTTGTCCCAAAAGAAATAGGGTAGGCCGCGAATACCTCTATCTCTGCTGGAGTAACTTTTTCACACAGGAATCTGGCACCTGACTAGTGCCAGACAAAAACACTGTAACATGAAAATTATGTGTAATAATTCCGGTCTTACCACAATTCAAAGAATACACACACAGGAACGTTGAATTAGCACAACCTCAGATGTACTGCTTGCTGGACTATGGCGCCCTTATACTTTTTATAAATTATATCTATATTCAAGGCACGACACACTTCTCAGCTCTCAAGCGTCCTGCTTCTATGAACAGTCTTCGTGAAAATGGCACCGAGTCTTCATTTTTCCCAGTAATCTAAACTGTTTCGACCAATGAGATCTAACTACTAAGTTTGTCAATTCAAATTTTTAAATCTAAGGTCCAATTTCGGTCCAATGTTAGTGTACTTCTGTCGGTCTGTCCGTCCGAACTTGGCATTCGTCAAAAATAGACTTAGTTTTGGCCTAACTCTACAAAAAAAATATTCAGTTTGAGCCATCCCATAATTTTATTCCCCCTTTCAAACTCCGCTCCAAATCATATTACATTTTCCTCTCAGTCCTAACGTTCCCCTCTTTTGGACTTTGCCCTACCCTCTCATGCCTTTTTTCAACAACTCGTGCAAAATTACGTTACCGATAGTGAATGTCAGAACACTAGTGTGTTAGTCACTGTGTCTGTAACTATCTAGTATTATGACCATATCTTGGCTGTTAGTTGGACTATAGGGTAAATGAAAACATATTATCGGTCAGGAGACACTATGGCACCCGAATATATAAGTTTTATGAGTCTATGTATAATGGTTCAAAATTCCATATTTTTTTCCATGTTAGTCTTCAATAATATTGAAATCTATAAACTACCACCTGTTCACTTCTTTTTACCGCTATTTTCAAACTAAAAACGACAGTCTCCCGTATTACGTCAGAAATACGTCAGTTTAAAAGAGCTAAGGTTGTTTGCGTGACCCAATTGCCGAACATATTTTGAATTTGTGTCGTATTTTCAAACGGCTAACGACACTATCGCGTTTTCGCTAGGTTTTATATTCAACCACGCATGCGGACGGTATCATTTTTCTGTCTCTCCCCTCTTTCACTCCGTCTGAACGAGTAAGCTTTTCGTGTCATAATATAAATAGTTTTTCAAGGACACTAGAAAACGATGGTACCATCTTTTTCACAATACTGTCTGCTAAAATCAACGCGCTTGCGGCGGGGGTGAAGACGAAACTTCATAACTCCACTATTTTCATTTCTACCTTATTTTTATACTTACAATTAATAATTCTATCGGTGTATCAATGTACATCATCACAGTTACTATTATTTATTTATTAGAATCGACTGAGTTTACTTACTGCTGAATGACACTTGCGTACTGATACAACCGTCGCACTTCGGCTAGGTTGAAAAGGACATGCCTCACCACAAGAAGGCTAAAATCTCAAGGAAAAAAATATTTGTAGCAATATATAGTAACAATTACTTTTAAAGTAGTTGGGTTGAAGCAACAAGAAGATACATGGTCCACAACCAGACGATACGTCCAGGCCTAAAAACCGAAACCTGCAGACCCAAGTAGAACAGTCCTAACTAGACTAAGATGGTTTGGCCATGTCTGCAAAAATGGAGAAGATCGGCTGCCACGGCAGGTATGGGAGGCTAAGAGCCAGGGATCCAGACCTCAAGGACGACACAGAGTCCGCTGGGAGGACAACATTAGACTACCTCTGAAGGACCGAGGACTAGAATGGAACCAGGCCAGGAGGAAGACAGCCTATAGGATAGTATGGCGCTCTCTTCCAAATCTCTACACCTCACGGCAGAAGAGGAACGAGTAAGTAAGTAGTTGGAGTGTTTGTAAGAACAATAGCGCAATTAACAAACAGTTTTGTCGATTATTAAAAAAAATAGGACCGACCGTTATTCGGTTATCTAACTATTCGGATAAATGTACATTAAACAGAGAAAATACACCTAGACCAACAGGAACTGCTTATAAACCAACAGAAACTACTCATAGACCAACATGAACTATTATTAGACCAACATGAACTATTATTAGACCAACAGAAACTACTTAAAGACGGTTAATAACAATCCTGCATTCTAAAATGACAAAGAAACTGCAAAATTCTGTAATCTAAAATTAGCGCTGTAAGAAAATACAAATCGTGATTTGCTAACACGAAACAAAAAATTATTTGTATTAATTATGACAACTAATAATGACAAGCGCTGAAGAAGTAAAAATAATTCTTCGTTTGTGATTTTATTTGCTCATAAATCTCGGATACCTTCCCACGTGTAGTTCCCGGGGTGGGGGGGGGGGGGGGGGCAGGAGGGAGGCCACAGACACAGAAAGAAGAGGACAACTGCACCTTCAAGCATATCGTACAAGGAGACGAATATGAGGTTGGGAATGGGGCTGGTAACCTCATCATGTAAAACAAAATAACCACCAAAACCACCACTGCGAGATCACGTGACAGCCTGATGCAGGCGGCCCGCGAGAGGACGAGCTGCTGTGATGGTCCCAGGGCGCGTCTTGGGCGGTGCAAGCAGTGCGGCCAAAATGTATCCTATATATAAAATCCCAGCTTTTTTCTGTCAGTACGTAACGGTAAGGGATGCAACTGTGGTTGAAAGTTAGACATTAATTGTATTGTTTACCTTATATGTACTTCTCCCGAAAATCTTACAAAGAAGAATGCGCAAATGACGGTGTGCATGAACAGTTTGATTATACTGTATGCACAGAAGTCAACAACCAAACTGATATACTGTACATGAACTGGAGACAGGAAGATGCGGAGATCCATGATCTAAGTTGTACCAGATTAAAACCTAAAACAAATAAAACAACATAAAATCAAGATGCTCTTCTGTCATGTTCAGACTTTTAACATCAGATGTAAAACAAAAATTTTTTTTTTTTTTTACTTTTGAATAAGTAAAATTTCCGTTAGGTATTGGTGCTTTTGAATTTAATTCCCGTCTTATGACGGGCTTTTACACTAGTTCTATTATAATGAATAAAATAATTACAATTTAAAAAAAAATAAGAAACCAAGACATAAATTGTCACAGTACACAATTATTTGCTTACATGAAACTTGTCGTTGTTCTATACGTTTTTTACTTTTTTTATTTTTTAAACAGCGCATTAACCTCCTATCTGTAATTATACAAGTATATGAATATATTTTTTTAAAAATAAAGTTTTGCCTCGTTTTGGCGAGGCGCGTCCCGTTCAACCTAGTCGGTTATATTAGGGCGCATATCCAAACACAAAAGACCCTTAGGTCTGAGATATATATATATATGAATAAAAAATTACGAACGAACAAACAAACAAACGAATGAACTTTATTTTCAAAGGGTTAAGAATTTGGCACGCAGGCCCGTCTAACATTCTGCCCTTCCACTGTCACTTTTCTTGCATTCTGTATTCCTTTCATTTCCCTACAATAAAATTTTCAAAGCATAAATGCATAATTTTCTGTAAAAATGCTACATTGGACATACGTGTGATAACTACAGTGTAATCCAATGCAGTAGCATGAAATTGACTCTCGTAAAAGTATACATGGTACTGCAAAAGGAGATGGGAGGCATAACGATATCTCGCATTACCTTGAAAAAATACCTAGGGCCCCTCTGGGTGGCCTCGTGCTCTGTAGGGGGTACAAAGTAAAATGATGGTGATAATGAGTGTAAATGTGGCACTGATAAAATGACTGGTGAACATTTTCTCGTGACAGATGCCCAACTTATGAGGAGCATAGAAGCATAGAAAGCACAGATGGTTGTCAACAGTACCATTTCCGGAAAAAACTCTTTGGAGATGCAAATATCTTCAAGCTGACCACTGCTTTCTTTGAAAATATTCAAGTAGACATCTGAGAGTGGAAGAAGAAGAAGAAGAAGAAGACGACAACGAAGACGACGTCGAAGATGACGACGAAGACGACGACGAAGACGACGACGAAGACGAAGAAGACTAAGACGACGACGAAGACGACGACGACGAAGACGACGTCGAAGACGACGACGAAGACGAAGACGACGACGAAGACGAAGACGTCGACGAAAAAGAAGAAGAAGACGAAGAAGACGAAGAAGAAGACGAAGAAGAAGAAGACGAAGAAGAAGAAGAAGAAGACGAAGAAGAAGAAGACGAAGAAGAAGAAGAAGAAGAAGAAGAAGAAGAAGAAGACGAAGAAGAAGAAGAAGACGAAGAAGAAGAAGAAGAAGAAGAAGAAGAAGAAGAAGAAGACGAAGAAGAAGAAGAAGAAGAAGAAGAAGAAGAAGACGAAGAAGAAGAAGACGAAGAAGAAGAAGACGAAGAAGAAGAAGAAGAAGAAGAAGAAGAAGAAGACGAAGAAGAAGACGAAGAAGAAGAAGAAGACGAAGAAGAAGAAGAAGAAGAAGAAGAAGAAGAAGAAGAAGACGAAGAAGAAGAAGAAGAAGAAGAAGAAGAAGAAGAAGAAGAAGACGAAGAAGAAGAAGAAGAAGACGAAGAAGAAGAAGAAGAAGAAGACGAAGAAGAAGAAGACGAAGAAGAAGAAGAAGAAGACGAAGAAGAAGAAGACGAAGAAGAAGAAGAAGAAGAAGAAGAAGAAGAAGACGAAGAAGAAGAAGAAGAAGAAGAAGAAGAAGAAGAAGAAGACGAAGAAGAAGAAGAAGAAGAAGAAGAAGAAGAAGAAGAAGAAGAAGAAGAAAAAGACGAAGAAGAAGACGAAGAAGAAGAAGAAGAAGAAGAAGAAGAAGAAGAAGAAGAAGAAGAAGAAGAAGAAGAAGAAGAAGAAGAAGAAGAAGAAGAAGAAGAAGAAGAAGAAGAAGAAGAAGAAGAAGAAGACGAAGAAGAAGAAGAAGAAGAAGAAGAAGACGAAGAAGAAGAAGAAGACGAAGAAGAAGACGAAGAAGAAGAAGAAGAAGAAGAAGAAGAAGAAGAAGAAGACGAAGAAGAAGAAGACGAAGAAGAAGAAGACGAAGAAGAAGAAGACGAAGAAGAAGAAGAAGAAGAAGAAGAAGAAGAAGAAGAAGAAGAAGAAGAAGAAGAAGAAGAAGACGAAGAAGACGAAGAAGAAGAAGAAGAAGAAGAAGAAGACGAAGAAGAAGAAGAAGAAGAAGAAGACGAAGAAGAAGACGAAGAAGAAGACGAAGAAGAAGACGAAGAAGAAGAAGACGAAGAAGAAGAAGAAGAAGAAGACGAAGAAGAAGAAGACGAAGAAGAAGAAGACGAAGAAGAAGGAGGAGGGAGGAGGAGAAATTGCAAATATTATACAAGCACTTTAGTTAGTCTATATTTTCCGGTCACGTAATTTTCTTCTTCTTCTTCTGCGTTCGTCCTAAAAAGGACGTTGGTTACGTTGTGTCGCCGTTTACAGCACAGCTGCGATATTTGCGCCTTTCGGCCCGAAACATCCGATTTCCGCACGGCATTTTTTGGGACCGGGTTAGTCTTCCCTCTTCGATCCCTACTCTCTCATCCAGACTGCAGTGATGCAGCCTGTTTCCAGGACCACCACTTGGAGGTGGAGTAGGGTCTTGGTCAGCTCTGGTTCGCTGATCCTGACGCAAGCAGTCAAGCTATGGGTCGCTGACTGCATTTATCACTGTTGCTGCGTCTTCGGTCACTGACGTAATTTTGACAACGCTCTTCCTGACAGTTTGAGAAGTTTCGGCGACAAAAAACACACGGAGAGGAGAGCTGGAGAGAGACACTTCACTCCCTTAGGGAAGTACTTGCTATGAGACGACCTTTACTTTTTGTTGTCCTTTTTAATATATTGCTGACAGTTGCATTTGCCCAGTCTCCTGACAGGCTTATTATACATGCAGTGGTATAAAAAAGGGGACAAAAAAAACAAAACAAATGAAGAATTAAATGTCGTTAGACTGGCGCGGAAAGAAGTTCTGTCAACGGAACTTCCCGAAAACGATATCACGAACCGTGTGATATAAATAGACAATTTAATGTAAAAATAAACAAATTAGGGGGCTGCTGTAAAAAAAAAAAAAACCTTTGATTATGTTTGATCACGCTTACCGTAGCTATTATATGAAATACAAGAAACTGCATTCAATTTTGCCAAGTTTCAGTCAGATCCCAAATAAATAGCATGCTGAAAATACGGATGCACTGGAATAGCTAATTTGCATAGATTAATGAGGAAGTCAAAAATTTTAAGCATACTAAAAATAGTGTGAAAGGACTGTTTGCAAACCGCCTTAAAATGACAGATACAAATATGACTCAACGATGTGGTGCTCGACCCCGCCAGGTGGGAAGACTGCCGGACCCCTTGCCTCCATGGGGTCCACCCAAAGCTACTGGTGGTCAACTACCTCCGCAATGAACGGAGTAGCATATGACAACAACCCACTTCTGTCCACGAAAAAAACTGTTTGGAGATGTTGAGGACCCTTGAGCTGACTACAGTACTACCTTTATTAGAGTCATGATAGGAAACGCTTTACAGAGCGATACAACAGGAAGCAATCTGATCATCAGAAGAAGTCCCCCCGTCCAACAAGCGTTTCGGCCCTACATACTCCTTTACACTTTAAGGGGGGCGGGCCCACTTGGGTCATGACTCCCAAGCGTCTCAGCCTCCTGTTGTCTTGTATCGAAAATGAACCCATTTCACTTATGGTAGCAACTTTAATCCACAACTCCGCCAGCCGTGGAGGCAATTGTGAAAGTAACAAAGAGAAGACAAATTATTCCGTTCGCTCCGTAGCACATCACAACTAGGGACACACACTGAGTCACCTGCGCGAAGCCGACGAGACTTGACACTGCGTACTCGCCACTGAAATTCTTCCTGACACCCCTTATAGTATACATCGCCTATCACCTCTCAGCCACAGCCCTTTCACTAGTACGCCTAAAAACTCAGCGTATTGTGGACTTAGAAAAATTCCTGGTGTTTTCTGTACCGCAGCGTTTATTGTCACGATTTCCATTGCCCATTGCGGTTGTTCCACAGCCAGCCTGATGCCTTTTCGGCAGTTTCACTAAGCCTCTTCAGTGCCCTTGTTCTCGACTGTCCCTTCAGCCCCAACAGTTTCAATAGATCATACACTGATGCAGCCACAAGCCCTCTTGCGCCCACTTCAACAGCCATGACCCTTGCAGTGAACCCATCGTGTCTCAGATCCGCGGCCAGATCACTATACTTGGCCGCTTTGAACGAATGTTGCTCGTCTAATCTGGATTCAAATGGCACGGTCAGTTCAATCAGTATGACCTGAAGCGTTGCTGAAGAATGAAGTACTATATCCGGCCGTCTCCGCGATTTTCTGATACTCTCTGGATATGCCCCTCGTCCAGGTAGGTCTACCGCCATCTCCCAGTCGTTTGCACAGTCAAGAAGAGATGGTAAACTGCTACCAGGTATACTCGGTTTGGGGTGTGCTGACTTTCCTGCCCTCAGAAAGTATGTATTTGCGGTGCTCGGCCCGGGTTTGCTATTCGCCTTCATCCTTGCCAGATCTATTGTCGCAGCAAGCTCATTTAGCACTTTGTTATGGCGCCAAGTGTATCGCCCTTGCCCTAATGACACCTTACACGCTGAGAGCACGTGTTCGAGTGTCTGCCTCCCCTGGCACAGGGGGCACTGCTCATCATCCGACTTTCCCCATTTAACAAGGTTTTTGGCCAACGGCAGCAGGTCATACATTGATCTAACAACGAAGCTGAGCCTAAGAGGTGCCATATGCCATATATCATTCCATGTCAAGGACCTCTGCAGGGCTCCTTCCCATGTAGTCCATTGGCCTTGTTGGACCTGCTGCACTGCTTTTTGCAACCTCTTATCATTCTCAGCTCCTCGTATCTCCTGAACTACCATGTCTCTGCGCTCCCTGCTTGATGCCTTGGACCACCAGCGGATGTCTCCATGACCAAATCCCCGTCTATTCGTTTGTGTGTATCCGATTACCTCCCTCAGTTTGAGTGACTCTCGGGCAGCATCAACAGCTTCTTCCACTCCCAACTTCCTTCCCGTTTTCAGTGTGGGCTGAATGGACTTAACCACGTCATCAGCTGACTCGCGTAGCATCATTGCAAGCCTTGCCTTTCCAACTTTGTACTCTTCAACAACTGACTTGAAAGGAAGCAGAAGTTTTGACTTTTTGCAGTACAGTGCTACATCTGACAGACCTGGTGGTACCCCTAGCCACTTTCTCATGAACTTGTTGACCTTCTGCTCTATAGCTTCCACTGTACTTGTGTTTATTTCATATATAAGCAGTGGCCACAGCAACTTCGGTATCAACATGAACTGGAGGCACCACAGTTTGAACTTTCCCATGAGTCTGCTTTGGTCTATGATTTGTAGCCCTCTGTCTGCCATTTCTATTGTCTGTTGCACTGCCTTCGAGTCTTTTAATGAGGCATCGTACACCCTGCCAAGACTTTTAACAGGTTCCTCAATGACAGTAGGGATTCTTTGGTTGGAAACCATGAATATGTCCTCTGCTATCTTCCCTTTCCTGACTGATAGGCTTCTCGACTTCTTGGGTTTGAAGCTCATTCTGCACCAGCTGACTAGTTCATCCAGGCGTTCTAACATCCTCCGGGCCTGATGTTCATCTGATGTCAGAATTGTTGTGTCATCCATGAATGCTTTGAGCGGTGGCATGTGACACATTCCACCGAGCTTTGGACCTATAGCCATTCCTTCAGCCGCATTGAGGATTACCTGCATAGCCATCACGAATAGTATCGGAGAGATGGTACACCCCATCGCAATTCCAACTTCAAGGCCAATCCACTTCGTTGTGTACTCTCTGGTTGAAAATCTGACAGCAAACCCTGCGAAATACAGCTTCAGCATTGCTGCAATCTCTTGTGGAACATGATACATTTCTAGGGCCTGCCACAACATCTGGTGTGGAACGGATCCATAAGCATTCGCTAGATCCAACCAGATTACATGGAGGTTTGTTCTGTCAGACTTTGCCTTTTGGATTGCTTCCCAGATCATTCCAGTCATTAATGAAGAAGTCTGAAGGCGAACGACGACGAAGACGAAAACGAAGAAGAAGAAAAAAAAAAATCACGCTTTGTGTTAAAAATTACACTTGAAAACTATGAGAGGTTTGGTTTTAAAAAAAATAAAATTTTACTTCGTTTAGGCAAGGACACATGGTCCGCCGGTTATATTAGGGCGCATGGCCAAACATAAAAGACCATCTGATCTGATTATATTTTAAGTCTGAGAGGTCAAAATATTCATTTTAAGTGCAAATGAGATGGCCTTAATACACTCATATTCGGTTTATAACAACGGATGGAAGATGCATCTCAGAATAGAACAGCTCAGGTAAAAACAGCATAAAAATGAAAAGTATTTTATGCAACACTTCTTTATCAATGGAAGTTAGTGTTATACAGAACCTATCCTGACATATGGGAGTGAGTCACGGACAATTAGTAAACATAAAGAAAAAGCAAGAGAGGCCACATAAATGTGGTTATAAAGAGGAATCTTAAAAATACCTTGGATAGCTCAAAAGAGTAATGAGGATGTCCTGAAAGAGGCAAGTGTGCAAAAGAAGCTAATTATTCGTGTTAGAAGAAAGAGATCCAATTTCTGTGGGCATGTTGTGAGAAGAAAAAACTGGACTATATCGTAACAACAGGAAGGAGATGGAGGAAGACAAAGTGAGAAATACTGGATAATTTGACATCATGGCATGGGAAGACGTTAACAACAGAACTGATAAATAAAACTTGAGACAGGACGTTGTGGAGAGGCATGAAAGCCTACGCCACCAGGCAATGGTACTTGAACAAGAAGATTCCAAAACATAAGAGAAAAAAATGCAAGCTATAAATAATAATTACAAGTTCATTGTTTAATATAATAATACTAATAATAATAACAATCCTATATATAAAATTCCCGCCGTAAGTACGTCTGTCGGTCGGTCACATCATGTACACCGTCATTTGCGCACTTTTCTATTTTCGAGAGAGTACCTTAACTTTCAACCACAGCTAAGGGGTGCAACTGTGGTTGAAAGTTAGACAATAATTGCATTGTTTCCGTTATATGTACTCTCCCGAAAATAGAAAAGTGCGCAAATGACGGTGTGCATGAACAGTTTGATTATGGAAAGAAGCCAACAACACAATTGATAAACAGTACATGAACTGGAGACAGAAAGGTGCGGAGATGCAGATTAAATCAACAGACAATCAAGAAACTCTTCTGTCCAGTTTCATTCGGGAAACGGATTTAACTCATCATTTTCTTAAAATTAACCTTAAAATGTAAGTTTTTGATTATTTCTTCAAGACATAATTTTAATTTAAAGTATTGCAGACTTTATCATTATTTCTGCTCCACGTGTCATTTATCGGATCGAACGTAAATATCACGAAACTTAAGGACCCCCTCACCAGAAAAGCGTTTGTGGTCGACGTAAAGAGACGATATCTGATTACCAAAAGCCAGGAAAGAACAGAGACCGACGATGTGGACCAGAAATTCAACACCATCTTAACAATATATAAAGAAAGCAGCAAGTCATGCTTGGGATTCCAGGAAAGAAAGAGCCAAGACTGGATAACACCAGAAACGCTAAACACCATAGCGAAGAGAAAGGAAATGAAAAGGAAGAAAACAGAAGCTAAGTCTCCCAGGTTAAAGGCAATATATAGTGAACAGTACAGTCAGCTGGACAAGGAAGTAAAACGTCAAACCCGTGCTAACAAAAGGACATTTCTGGATGACCTTGCAAGACAGGCAGAAGAGGCAGCACTGAGAAATGAACAAAGCACAGTTTATAAAATAACTAAAGCTATCAGTGGAAAACGAGGTGCAAACAACATAACGTTAGTAAGAGACAAGCAAGGAAATCTCATCACCACAGCACAGGGGCAGGAAACAAGGTGGGCAGAGCACTTCAGAGAAACACTGAATAAGGAACCACCAGAGACTCAGCTGAATGTTCCTGAGGCTGAAAGTGACTTAGACGTAAATACAGACATTCCACGAAAAGAAGAAATTATCACAGCTATCAAAGGGCTAAAAAATGGAAAAGCGCCTGGTCACGACAATCTGAATGCTGAGCTATTCAAGACAGACCCTGAACTAGCAGCAGAACTATTAGAACCACTATTTGCACAAGTCTGGGAAACTGAGACAACACCAACAGAGTGGAGTAAAGGAACAATTGTCAAATTGCCCAAGAAGGGCGACCTTGCAGACTGCAACAACTGGAGAGGAATTACCCTCCTCTCAGTTCCCAGCAAAATACTAGGCAGGATAATCATCCAGAGAATTTCAAAAGCAGTTGACCATAAACTGAGGAAAGAACAAGCGGGCTTCAGAAAGAACAGAAGATGTGCAGATCATATATTTGCCCTCAGGAACATTATAGAGCAGTGCTCAGAATGGCAGAGACAGCTGTACATTAACTTTGTTGATTTTGAAAAGGCTTTCGACAGCATACACAGGGACAGCCTATGGAAAATTCTGAGGGCTTATGGAATTCCCAGCCGCATTGTTTCCATTATAAAAAGCCTCTATTCTAACTTTACGTGCAGTGTTGGATCGAGTAATGTAACTTTCGAAGTGAAAACAGGAGTACGACAGGGATGCCCCTTATCAACAACATTATTTTTGACAGTCATAGATTGGGTGATGCGCCAGACAACAGAGGGCAGTCCAAGAGGAATTAGATGGACAATGTTTTCTACACTGGAAGATTTGGAATATGCAGATGACATTGCACTGCTCGCGCATTCACACCAACACATTCAAGACAAAACTGATAGACTGAATAAGTATGGCCAGCAGGTTGGCCTGAACATCAATCTGAAGAAGACGGAGGTCATGACACTAAATGTGGGCAATACTGAGCCAATAACAGTAAGGAACCAGAAGTTAGAACAGACAGACACATTTACTTACCTAGGAAGCATAGTAACACCTGACGGCGGAACAAGCAAGGACATTAACAACAGAATGAATAAAGCGAGAACAGTCTTTGCTATTCTCAACAACATTTGGAAGTCTTCCCAGTACAGCACAAACACCAAATTAAGACTGTATGAGAGCTGCGTACTTTCTGTGCTTCTCTATGGTGCGGAATGTTGGAGAGTAACAGAGAAGGAAATGTCGAAACTGTCCTCCTTCCACACAATCTGCCTAAGGAAAATTCTCCGAATCTTTTGGCCAAACACCATCAGCAACCAAGAACTACTTATTCGGAGTAACCAGGAGGACATGCACACCATCATAGCTGGCAGACGCTGGAGTTGGGTTGGCCATGTCCTCAGAAGGGACCCTGATACCATCGCAAGAACAGCTATGCTATGGACCCCCGAGGGAAAGCGAAAGAGAGGCCGACCAAAAACAACTTGGCGGAGAACTGTGGAAGCTGAGATGCAAAGAATGAACCACAGTTGGGGCACTGTACGAAGGATGGCCGCCGACCGAGCAAAGTGGAATCAATTTGTTGCTGCCCTACAAGACGCCACCAGGCGTGATGGCCGCTGACTGCTTTGACGGTTGGCGGTTATGGATCAAAGAAGAAGAAGAAGAAGTGTCATTTAGGAAGGTTACTCCATGTATTCATATTTAATACATCCATGTAATTTTCACTACAAATATCTAATGACGGTCGCCTGCAATGAAATGACCACAGTAGTAATAGTACCGTCTGTAATACATGTAACAGAAACAACACACTATAATTAAAAACCTGTCAATTTTGACTGGTTATTGCTAGTCCTATATAAAATCCCAGCTTTTTCTGTCAGTGCGTACGCTAAGGGATGCAACTTTGGTTGAAAGTTAGACATTAATTGTATTGTTTCCCTTATATGTACTCTCCCGAAAATAGTAACACTTACCAAAGAAGAATGCGCCAATGACGGTGTGCACAAAAATATATTTATAGAATGTGTGATAACGTATACACACATTAGGATCCTCGATGCTGCTACGTAGTTCGTGTACTGTGGAGATGCACAGTGGTTTTTTAAAAATACTTTTGAATAAGTAAAATTGCCGTTAGGTATTGGTACTTTTGAATTTAATTCCCATCTTATGTTGGGCTTTTACACTAGTAATAATAATAATAATAATAAGCGATAGTAGTAGCTAAATATTTGCTCCACTTACGTAGCTCCAACTTACGCGAATTCTAAATAGCGCGAATGGGAGAAAAAGGCATTTAAAAAATATCGTTGCTTCTATCATAAATTCATAATTTCATGTTTTTATTTCATGTTTCTAATGTTTTTGTTTTTCCTTTGCTTTTTTTTTAAAATGAAAACTTCCATAAATTTTTTATATTTTAATCTATGTTGCCGATATATCGTAACGTGAGGAATTTCTATGGAAAACATGACCTCAATTTATGCGAATCTCAAATTTCACGCACGCTTCTGGGGCATAACCCTTCACAAAGTAGCGATCGCAATGTACTACTACTACTGCTACTAATACCCAGTGGCGTACTAAGAGGGTTGTGCGAAGGGGCGGTCCGCCAAAGTTGATACCCAGGAGGGGGAATGGGTGCCATCGGACACTATTATAATAGTACTTGGTGTTGACATTAGACAATCTTTGAAGGACCGAGGACTAGAATGGAACCAGGCCAGGAGGAAGACAGCCGATAGGATAGTCTGGCGCTATCTCTTCCAAACCTCTACACCTCACGGTAGAAGGGGAACGACTAAGTAAGTAAGTAAGTTGAAATAAACTTGCAAGTATGCTTTTTTATTGGGGGTGGGATGGGTGTTGCTAAAGGCAGGATCCACCCCCCGGTACCAAATACTTTAAGTACACCACTGCTACCATTATAACTATTACTACTACTACTACTACTACTACTACTACTACTACTACTACTACTACTACTACTACTACTACTACTACTACTACTACTACTACTACTACTACTACTACTACTACTACTACTACAACAACAAATAATAAAATCTTATTTTTAACTATTAATAATTACAGTGAGATTTTTAAAAATCGTTATAATTATAGTAACATCTATATAAGTAGTAACACAGTATTTATTTATAATAATATTATAAAAAAAAAAAAGGGCAACCTGAAACTGTGCACAAACTACAGAACTATAGCTCTTATAAGCCATGCCAGCAAAATACTTTTACAAATCATAATGAAAAGGATGCAACAAAAGCTAGAAACAGAAATAAATGAAGTACAGGCGGGTTTTCGACCAGGTAGAGGCACTAGAGATCATATATTCAACATGAGGATCATCATAGAAAAGTGTAGAGAATTCAACGTTGACCTACATACTTGTTTCATTGATTACACCAAAGCTTTCGATTGTGTACAACATCAGCAGTTATGGGCTATTATGAAAAATATGGGATTTCCAAACCACCTTATACAACTCATCGCACTGCTGTACCAAGAACAACAGGCAGCCGTAAGAATAGAGGGGGAAACATCAGAATGGTTTGAAGTACAGAAAGGAGTAAGACAAGGCTGTACCCTTTCCCCTTACCTGTTTAACATTTATGCCGAGAATATCATGAGAAACGTAAGAGATGACCAAGAACACACAGAGTTTGACTCATTTAACATCGGCGGGTACCAGATCCCGGAAATCAGATATGCTGACGACACAGTCCTCCTATCGACCAACCCAAAAGGACTTGAACAATTACTTCTGTCCACCAAAAAACACAGCGAGGCCCAGAATCTATACCTAAACACCAAGAAGACCAAAGTATTGACAACAGACAAAGTAAAGATCAAACCAGAAATTGAAATTGATAACGAAGAACTGGAAAGTGTCAATGAATTCGAATACTTAGGATCAATTATTAACAGCTCTGGCGACTGTGCAGTAGAAATTAAAAGAAGACTTGCAATTGCTTCACATAAGCTAATACAGATGAAAAACCTATGGCAAGGCACAAGCAAAGAAACAAAGTTACAACTGATCAGAGCATGTATATTCCCAGTAGCAACACACGGCTGCGAGACTTGGACACTCAATAAAACAGTTGCAAAAAAGATTACATCATTCGAAATGAAATGCTACAGAAGGATGTTGAGAATACCCTGGACAGAAAAAAAGACCAACAGAGAAGTACTGCACTCACTAAACGTACAGGAACATTGGCTCCTAAATACCATCGCAATAAGGAAGCTGAAATTTTTCGGTCATATAAAAAGACATAATAGTCTGGAAAAAAAAACAGTGATGGAAGGCATGGTCCCTGGAAAAAGGGGAAGGGGTCGACCTAGACGACGGTGGACCCAGGACATCACAGAGAGTCTGAACTTGTCTTTGGCTGATGCAGGTCGACTTGCCCAGAATCGTGATGCGTTCAGAGCAGCTGTAATGGAGACAACGTTCTGGAAAGAATACGTCACATGATGATGATTAATATTTACATCTATAATTATAGTAATAGTCCATCCATTGGTTTTTTATCTGATTCTGTTAAATCTCATTACGATTTACGCTTTGAAAGTGTGAACTAGTCTTTCTCAATAAATTAAGGGCTGATGTAAAACTGGTAAAGAAATATATATATATATATATATATATATATATATATATATATATATATATATATATATACATATATATATATATATATATATATATATATATATATATATATATATATATATATATATATATATATATATATATATATATAAACACAAAACGGTTTGAATCAGTTTTACAAATTAATGGTACACAGGAAACAAGGAACGTTTCGGGTTTCACCCTTCGTGAGCCACAGTTACAAACAAGCAACAAGGACAAGAAAAATAGACTATAGACACCGCAATCGCGTAATATATATTAACACAGATGAAGACCAATAATAAAGCAAGGGAACTACACAACCGACAAGAATTAATCAATAGAAGAAATTCAACAATCAACGAAAATCAAAAGCAGAAAATGGAATTAAAAAAAACCAGAAGTCCTGCTATAAAACTCTCCGCTGAAAGAATCGGGCAAGTAATGAACACTGGTCCCAATGGCGTCCAACAGCCTTGAATCATATGCATAGGATATATATTTGTTTATATATATAGTCTTTCTCAAGCTTATAATAATCTCGTACTCCGTATGAGAGTTTAGACCTACCGAAGTACCCCTCTTGGGCAAAGATAATTACGGGTTCGTTTTAATAAAACTGCTTTATCTACACTGGCGCGCGCGCGCACGCACGCACGCACGCACGCACACCCACACACACACGCACACACACACATATGATTAAAATTCATAACGATTGTGCCTATTATATAGTTAGCTCAACAGGGCTCCTGGTTTGTTTATTTTAGACGGGTCACTGATAAAGACGGGTGAGTGACGTTAAGCCGATATGCTTGGCTGGCTCATGTGAAACTAGAGGAGCAAAAGTGCGGGGTCTTAGACGATTGTGTGTCATGGCGAGTGGACGTATGTGTTTGAGCTCCTTAGTGTTGAAGTGTTTATAATGGAGTTGTGTTTTCACTAATACATCAAGATCTTCGGTGAGATGCATCTAGTTATCTAGTCATCGGTATTGACAAGAAGTACAATTGCTCAGTGTCGAGTGTTAAGAGATATAAATCATATTGAGAACAAAAGGACAGCCTTCCTGACATGGACTGACTGCCTACGGTATTTCGTCTACTGCATATTATCTGCCATTATATGTTGGCCTGAACTAGTGTATGTGGAGCTGCGTGCAGTCTGAAATAAATTGTATATTGTCCACTTCGTCAGTTGTGACTCTAATAATTTTGAGGGGTGTTGGCTGGTTGCGGTGTCTGCGAGATTTACTACCCTAGACGTCATCTTGGCCACAGGAACCATCCTGTTATTAAATATTAACATTAACAATCTAAAAAGACACGTAACAATGGGGTAGTCGTACGAGAAGCGAGGTAGGCATTTGATCTGTTCATTGCCATCTGGACAAGAGTTCTTAACAGTCTGATTACACTTTGTGCCATTCTTACACCAGTGCTCACTTCTGAGACTGGGGTATCTTTGATAGTGCAGCACTCTTTTACTCGATCTACTATCAACTCAACACCATCTAATTTTCTATCTCGTTACATGCCAGTTCTATTGTATGGCTTCGAAACATGGAAAACAACAACCAAAAAGCTACTGACGTTCACTAAGGGATGCTTGCGTAGAATAGACGGATTGAAATGGTTTGACAAGATCACTAATGTGGAACTGATGACATGAATCAGACAAGTGACAGTGGAACTGATGACATGAATCAGACACGTGACAGTGGAACTGATGACATGAATCAGACAAGTGACAGTGGAACTGATGACATGAATCAGACAAGTGACAGTGGAACAAGAGATGAGAAGAAGGCGCTGGAGATGGATAGGATACACGCTGAGGAAACATGTTGATCGTAGACCTAGTTCTGGAGTTCACAGGATAAGAGAGATAAAGGTAAAAAACAATTCACACACACACACACACACACACACACACACACACACACACACACACACACACACACACACACACACACACACACACACACACACACACACACACACACACACACACACACACACACACACACACACACACACACACACACACACACACACACACACACACACACACACACACACACACACACACACACACACACACACACACACACACACACACACACACACACACACACACACACACACACACACACACACACACACACACACACACACACACACACACACACACACACACACACACACACACACACACACACACACACACACACACACACACACACACACACACACACACACACACACACACACACACACACACACACACACACACACACACACACACACACACACACACACACACACACACACACACACACACACACACACACACACACACACACACACACACACACACACACACACACACACACACACACACACACACACACACACACACACACACACACACACACACACACACACACACACACACACACACACACACACACACACACACACACACACACACACACACACACACACACACACACACACACACACACACACACACACACACACACACACACACACACACACACACACACACACACACACACACACACACACGGAGACGAGAACACTATTATGCTCAAATAAATGCAACCCATTTCTCTGAGGAAGTCATATTTTACAAATATATTTTGTTGCATTATTAAGTGAATTTTCACCTTTATTAATGTAAGTAAATAAACATTACGCACATAAAGGTTAAGGCGGCCGGCGTGATGCTGACCACATCACCCCTAGTGTGCCGACGGTCGAGAAAATATGGGCCTAACACCATGTTCCCAATATGCCTCAATAGGGCGTGTAACGGATCCTTTACCTTTTTACTTACATAAAGGTATGTTTCAGGCACTCGGGAGAAATAAAGAAGTAGAAGACTACACAACAGAAAAAAAAACAGAAGTGATAGGCTCGCCAGAGAATCGAACCCAGGACCATCCGAACGGCCACACCTTTATTAATGTGTATGGTAAACCACCAACTTTATTTACAGTCGGATTACTAAGTGATTATTTAAAACATTTTGCTAGAGCTGTATTTGTTCACATCGTTGGGAACTCCACAATACGCAACGTTGTTTTCTTCCAGTGTTTCCACGCTCAAAAAAAAAAAAAAAAGATTTATTAATCGAGTACTTTGCAGTCAAAGAAATGACAAAAGCGGCGTTTTGGTTCTTGCACACGCAAATTTGTTGGCAATATCTGAATCATGGAAAGCGTTTTGAAGTACAGTAACAGTCCATGTGTGATGTTTAACAGTATGAAAAGCTAAAGTGGCTTCTGTTCTTCTTCTTCTTTGATCCATAGCCGCCAACCGTCAAAGCAGTCAGCGGCCATCACGCCTGGTGGCGTCTTGTAGGGCAGCAACAAATTGATTCCACCTTGCTCGGTCGGCGGCCATCCTTCGTACAGTAACCACATATTTATTCTCATCCGTTTCTACACACAAAATATTCTGCTTCTGAATCTTGCCAACCACTTCAAAACGGGAACATTTCTTTTTCAATTCATATGCGAACTTATTGGCATATAGAGCAGGTTTCGGTGATACATATATAATGTCATTAATTAATTTTTGATTCAACATTACAATTAAAATTATTTGTAATATGCAACAGACGACGAGGTTTTAATTTAAAAAACCCAGTACCGTGTTATTATTCAAAATGTTTTTATTTTCGTAACTAGTGGCAACAAACATACAGTGCGATAATTACACAATCTGAGTTAAAAAATAATGATATAAACAATCCGACAACGTGAAACCAGAAAGGATTGTTGATAATTATTTGCTCGATTATGTGGAGATGACTTTATTTCAGTCGTCGGAACGGAAATTAAAAAGCGGAATTGTCGAAATGGCACCTTTCACATATTTTAATTGCACAAAATGTTTTTAATAGTCCGACTGGACGCATAGTTCGGGCACGAAAAGCCGGATAAATCGGGCACGAACAGCCGGATAAATCCGGCCCCAAAAACCTGACGTCCGGTAACCATTGGTTAGAGCGCTGTCCTTTCGCGGCACAATTACCCGTTCCAGGATTGAAACTTGGTAGCGTCACGCTCCAATATACCAAGCTGTAAATGGGTACTCGACTCTGTTCTCGAGTTAGGGGCGAAAAAGGCAGCGAGGAAGGGAGCTGGTCACTCCCACCTCACAAAAAAAGCTGGACCTAGTATGGTGATGTCCCCTAACTCTTACACTCCCATACTGCAGTATGAGGATGTCCCCTAACTCTTACACTCCCATACTGCAGTATGGTGATGTCCCCTAACGCTACACTCCCATACTGCAGTATGGTGATGTCCCCTAATGCTACACTCCCATACTGCAGTATGGTGATGTCCCTAACGCTACACTCCCATACTGCAGTATGGTGATGTCCCCTAACGCTACACTCCCATACTGCAGTATGGTGATGTCCCTAACGCTACACTCCCATACTGCAGTATGGTGATGTCCCCCAACGCTACACTCCCATACTGCAGTATGGTGATGTCCCCCAACGCTACCCTCCCATCCTGCAGTATGGTGATGTCCCTAACGCTACACTCCCATACTGCAGTATGGTGATGTCCCCTAACGCTACACTCCCATACTGCAGTATGGTGATGTCCCTAACGCTACACTCCCATACCAGTATGGTGATGTCCCCCATACTGCAGTATGGTGATGTCCCTAACGCTACACTCCCATACTGCAGTATGGTGATGTCCCTAACGCTACACTCCCATACTGCAGTATGGTGATGTCCCTAACGCTACACTCCCATATTGCAGTATGGTGATGTCCCTAACGCTACACTCCCATACTGCAGTATGGTGATGTCCCCAACGCTACACTCCCATACTGCAGTATGGTGATGTCCCTAACGCTACACTCCCATACTGCAGTATGGTGATGTCCCTAACGCTACACTCCCATACTGCATTATGGTGATGTCCCTAACTCTACACTCCCATACTGCAGTATGGTGATGTCCCTAACGCTACACTCCCATACTGCAGTATGGTGATGTCCCCTAACGCTACACTCCCATACTGCAGTATGTGATGTCCCCTAATGCTACACTCCCATACTGCAGTATGGTGATGTCCCCTAACGCTACACTCCCGAACTGCAGTATGGTGATGTCCCCTAACGCAGTATCTGCTCTGGGACTACTTTTGCCTGTTACCGCACACAACCGCGGATTTTGCTACAGTCGTATTTGAGCAGAAGATTTATTTAATCCTGTACAAATGTTTCCTATGAAAAGACTTGAGTTTTGTTAGCAATGTAGCCGACAATTTCCAACATTCACGTCTATTCAACAATACACTTGCTCTTAAACATCCTGTGTTTGGTTTTACTGTTCCGGCTTGCTTCGGCAAACCTATTGTGCCAGCAAATAATTAGGCTCTTGAATTTGTGTAAATCCAGTCAAGCACAAATCTCCATCGGATCTCTCTATTCAGCTATAACAAACAATAGTTTCAGACTCTAACGCTGACCGAAATAGTCCTTGAATGCACTGTTACACGTTGATGACTTCAGAATTTACAAAACGTGAAACCTTACAGGGAGGGCAACAGACAGTCGATATGACAAATGACAGATAGTGCATGACTTTAACAGGTTGCTTGGGAGAAAGTCATGTTTCTCTTTTGACCTTTGTTCGCGTGATTAAGTTTCTATAAAAATAAATTGACCTAAAAAGAAGTTAAAAGTTAGTTGCTTATCCTTTACAGGACGTGGCAATCAACCCCAGCTTTTATTGGCTGTTTTTTATTTTTCTAGGCAATTTTTTCATTCAGTAGTTTGCCATTGCTTTCTGAACGGTACGGCGCTTATACCATTGTTAAAAATCCACACAAAGCGATCTGCTACCAAACCGCCTGCAGCAGGTTTCGAACCTGGTATATCTGGATTACGAAACTGCGTTCATATCCATTAGGCCACAGACGCCGACTCCTAAAAAGAAACATAATCAAAATATAATGACAACAGAATATAGGACACGGAAGCGTATAGATTTGAAAATACAGACAATAAACGGAGAACAGAAACGAACAGAGTAATGCGCCGACTCAGTGGCGTCACTAGGGGGGTGCGGAATGCACCGGGTGACACCATCAGAGGGGGTGACACCAGAATGACTGTCTATACAATTTTTGTGCAGTGTTTCAGCAGAAATTTATTATTTTTTATAAAAATATCCCTGTAGTTAGTTATAACCACAAAACCATTTTTCGTAAGCCCAGCTTACACGTACTGTATCAATATACCTATGTTTTTACTTCGAATTCTATTGTTTTCTTACCGAACTTTCACTTTAACCACATGAAACTATGTAACTGTAAATACATTTAGGCTGTACGTATGATATTTTAATTTAAAGGTGTAATTTTAATCTTGCTAGTTGTTTATGTCACTACCATGGCCATTACATTCAGTGATATACGGGAATTACGAGTAACATTAGTACAAAAAACATTACTAAGGATTCTGTATGGTCATGTACGGGAGGAGGTCTATGGGGGTGACACCATGAGTTACCGCACTGGGTGACACCAACCCTAGTGGCGCCACTGCACCGACTCATCATCATCTGTTCCCTCTTCGCTCCTTATATGCCCCACTGCAGCTAGTGCCCTGGTATAAAGCCTCCACCAAAACATTCACAAGCTTTTGCAGAAGTAGTTTCTCTAGCATGTTATATTACACGATGAGGCTGCCAGCCTCATGTACAGCCTCATATTAGTCTTCTCTTGAGGCGTACCTAGAGAAGTGGTAGGCATATTCTTCATTTGTGCCCTCAGGTCAGACAGGACATGGCAGACCAGGCAGGTCAGACCAGACAGGGCAGTCCAAGGCAGATCAGGGCAGATTAGGCCGGCAGACAGAGTAGCGCAGATAAGGCAGGGCAGGGCAGACCAGGCCGGAGGCAGGGCAGGTAGGATAGACCAGACAGGGCAGGGCAGACCAGGCCGACAGGCAAGGCAGACTTGACAGGGAGGGCAGGATAGACAGACAGACACAGAAAGACAGTCAGTCAGACAGACAGACAGACAGACAGGCAGGCAGACAGACAGACAGACAGATAGATAGATAGATATATAGATAGATAGATATATAGATAGACAGTCAGACAGACAGACAGACAGATAGACAGACAGACAGACAGATAAACAGACAGACAGACATTTAGCGCAGAATTACATTCTCCGTACACACCAAATCTACTTATAATCACACAGACCATTAAAGAAAAACAAAACAAACTCATACCTTAAATAACAAAGACTCATTTTCAACATATGACCACAAATAAACCGCTGTTCCAAAAAAACAAATAAACAAACACAGAATTACAAAAAAGCCTAACTCTTTGATGAAGCAAAATTATGCATTAATCTTGAAGCAAAACTAAATAAACTGAAACACTCCAGCCGCAGCTGGAACGGAAACGTAAGAACAACGAATAAAGAAAAACAGAAGCTTGTTTAGATGCTGCTCAAGAAATAAAATAAAATTAAAAAATAATTGCAATTTTCACAAAAATTTATAAGAACAATATCAACACTACAAGACGCAAAAATTAAACTGGCACTTGTTCTAAATCCACACCGGAAACAAAACAAAAATTAACACTAATCTAAACCACCTTTAGGTTCCTACCTGTCTTCTGGAAGTTTGTCTTGCTCAGTGCGAATCCGCTCTGCAGACAACCTTGAAAGAGTCTGTGGTAATTAATAAAACTTCACCTGCTGGATTTTCTTTTTCTTTTCTCGTTCTTCTCTTCGCTGCGCTCTTTTTCTCTCTTGTTTATTCAAGCTACAGACGCCTGAGGTTGAGTTCCATCTGTTGAGTCATACATCGCCTTTATATCTTTGAGTCTCCCGCCTACAATTTGTTTATATTGCTCGGCATGTTTTTTTAAATTTTTTCCCCTTTCTAGCTGTTCGTTTTCTTGCTCAATCGTGGAAAGAACGAGTTTTTAGCTCCAAATGCCAGCACATCTATAAGTTTAATTTTATCCCGAAACAAAAAAAAATTGTTTGTTGAATTAGAAAAGCTGATTATGACAAGATGGTGGAAACCACGCAATTCAATGCCAGTTATTGTTCGTGATAACTTACGTTTTGTGCTGACGTGTTGCGATATCGTGTTGCGATATCAACGTATCTCGGGTCTGGAGCCAAGGAACAATACTGGTGGGTAGAGTAGAGACTCGATACTTGGCTCTTGTTTCTGCTGATCTTTCTCGTCTGTGAATGTTTCTCTTATTTAATCATCCATCAGCCGATAAGTTTATCCATATCTAGAAAGAGAAAAGAAACAAAAATATTTACGCAATTGTTGGTTGAATTAAAAAGCTACAGATTTTCGTAAATGGGTGATAGCGTAGAACAGAAGAGCTGCAGTTATATGACAAGATGTGGAACTAATGAAAAGAGCCTGTCAAGTGTCAGTGGAACAAGATATTACAAGAAGGTGTTGGAGATGGATAGTACACACACTGAGGAAATGTGCGGATATCATTACAAGAAGGTGTTGGAGATGGATAGTACACACACTGAGGAAATGTGCGGATATCATTACAAGAAGGTGTTGGAGATGGATAGTACACACACTGAGGAAATGTGCGGATATCATTACAAGAAGGTGTTGGAGATGGATAATACACACACTGAGGAAATGTGCGGATATCATTACAAGAAAGTACTTGTTCTGGAATCCCCATGATAAATGAGGTAGCGAGAGACAGGAGAACAGACGGAGACGAGAACTGGAGACAGACATGAAGGGGAAGAAGAGGGCACGGACAGATCTTCAGCTGATGGTACAGAACAGGAAGACTTGGTATAAGTTTGTTGAATGTCTACGCTCCTGGGGCTTAAGGACGATGATGTTTGGTTGAATAATTTTAATATATCCTTCTTCCCCTCTTCCCCCCCCCTCCCCCAACAAAAATGTTAAGCAGTACGTTTATTATGCGTAACATATTATATTGAAAATACAACAAATTAAGTGTATACAACCCCGTGTAGTTCCTGTTGGTTTATGTGTAGTTCCTGTTGGTCTGTGTAGTTCCTGTTGGTCTGTGTAGTTCCTGTTGGTCTGTGAAGTTCCTGTTGGTCTATGTGTAGTTCCTGTTGGTCTATGTGTAGTTCCTGTTGGTCTGTGTAGTTCCTGTTGGCCTGTGTAGTTCATGTTGGTCTATGTGTAGTTCCTGTTGGTCTGTGTAGTTCCTGTTGGTCTATGTGTAAATCCTGTTGGTCTGTGTAGTTCCTGTTGGTCTGTGTAGTTCCTGTTGGTCTATGTGTAGTTCCTGTTGGTCTATGTGTAGTTCCTGTTGGTCTATGTGTAGTTCCTGTTGGTCTGTGTAGTACCTGTTGGTTTAAGTGTAGTTCCTGTTGGTCTATGAGTAGTTCATGTTAGTCTATGTGTAGTTCCTGTTGGTCTGTGTAGTTCCTGTTGGTCTATGTGTAGTTCCGGTTGGTCTATGAGTAGTTCCTGTTGGTCTATGTGTAGTTCCTGTTGGTCTATGAGCAGATAAAGTTGGTCTATGTATAGTTCCTGTTGGTCTATGTGTAGTTCCTGTTGGTCTATGTGTAGTTCCTGTTGGTCTATGTGTAGTTCCTGTTGGTCTATGAGCAGATAAAGTTGGTCTATGTGTAGTTCCTGTTGATCTATGTGTAGTTCTTGTTGGTCTATGTATAGTTCCTGTTGGTCTATGTATAGTTCCTGTTGGTCTATGTATAGTTCTTGTTGGTCTATGTGTAGCTCCTGTTGGTCTATTTGCAGTTCCTGTTGGTCTATGTGTAGTTCCTGTTGGTCTATGTGTAGTTCCAGTTGGTCTATGTATAGTTCCTGTTGGTCTATGTGTAGTTCCTGTTGGTCTATGTGTAGTTCCTGCTAGTCTATGTGTAGTTCCTGTTGGTCTGTGTAGTTCCTGTTGGTCTATGAGCAGATAAAGTTGGTCTATGATTAGTTCCTGTTGGTCTATGTGTAGTTCCTGTTGGTCTATGTGTAATTCCTGTTGGTCTATGTGTAGTTCCTGTTGGTCTATGTGTAGTTCCTGTTGGTATATGTGTAGTTCCTGTTGGTCTGTGAGCAGATAAAGTTGGTCTATGTGTAGTTCCTGTTGGTCTATGTGTAGTTCCTGTTGGTCTATATGTAGTTCCTGTTGGTCTATGTATAGTTCCTGTTGGTCTATGTGTAGTTCCTGTTGGTCTATGTGTAGTTCCTGTTGGTCTATGAGTAGTTCCTGTTGGTCTATGTGTAGTTCCTGTTGGTCTATGAGCAGATAAAGTTGGTCTATGTGTAGTTCCTGTTGGTCTATGTGCAGTTCCTGTTGGTCTATGTGTAGTTCCTGTTGGTCTATGTGTAGTTCCTGTTGTCTATGTGTAGTTCCTGTTGGTCTATGTGTAGTTCCTGTTGGTCTATGAGCAGATAAAGAAAGAACATGATTACTGCTACCTTAGGCATGTTGCAAGTAGCCAATAATATTATTATTATTTCTTGATTATTTACAGTGTAAAGTAATCATCTCGTTGTGGCGTATTTTCACACTTTTGGTTTATGTTTTCTCTTGTTTGCCTTTTTTAAATATACAGACCCTCAATCTCTTATCTGAAACGCTTGGAATCAGATGTGTTTCGGAATTCACTGACCAGTGCACATGCCTAAATGGCCCCCAGACTCCGGAACACATTCTGCAAACGTGCCCTCTCTTTGGTGACTTGAGAGCTCAAACCTGGCCCCAGGAGACGAAAGTGGAAGAGAAACTGTGGGGCACCCGCGAAGACCTCCTGCTGACGACTGGATTCATGGGAGCAACTCATCTCCTTGTTTAGATTTGCTGAGCATAGGAAACTGATCGCAGAAGAAGAAAAAAATTCGGATTTCAGATCGATTGTAGAGCGTTTTTGCCGTATATTACGGTAGCGGGGTTTGTGACATCACCCTTAAAGCAAAGGCGTTAATATTTTTAAATTTTACGTTATTGTTAAACAATTTTCGTTATTATTTATTAGTCTCTAATGTTGAAAACGTAAAAGTGTTATAATTACTAAAGGTATTTTAACACCGACATGTTTCCTTAATTTTAGAGGTGTCACTGTACAATCCTCTTAAACCGGTATGTAATAAATATTAGAAAATGTCATATATTCATCGCCACAATAATAAGGCGACACAGACGATGGAAAATAAAACTATATAGTAGTGTCTGGATTACTGTATTAAAAGTGGCTCATTTATAATAGAATATAACTAGTTTGACTATTCAACTAACGACTCAGGTCTGCTGTGGTCACGTCGTGCATTCGAGTAACGCTCCATGAAAAATAACTTTCGGTTTTTAAAGCTTTTCGAATTTCGGAATTTCATATAAGAGATTGATGGCCCGTAAACTGTTCTCCACTACAGTTAAAACTAAATAAATAAATAAACAAAATTAAACAAACCTTGACACAGATTTGACTTTTTGACTGCATTAAATAAATGTAGCAATAATAAGCCGTCAATAATTATTAAGTTTAAAAAATAAAAATAAACACACACACACACACGAAACCATTGATGCTGCGTTTTCCTTCGATTCAGTGTCTAAGATACTTCTTTCAAGTTCACAGAACGGAACGACCATTTTCTATTCACAAGGCAAATTTTAACGGTTTGCACCCACCAAATGCATAACTTAGTACCGTACGTGACAGTTAAAAATTGTCCCGTATATAGTTTGCAACAGTATTCCTCAACCAGTGTTATTGCAAACTCAAATTTAAAATAAAAAAAAAGTAAGAGCCGGGGTGTGTGACCCGCAACCTTAGCTTACGTGGTTGTGCAAGGCCGTTCAAAAGGTGGTTTAAATTTACAGTAAGATCTCGGGTTACGAACGAGTTCTGTTGTTATGAGCGTTCGTACCCCTATTTTGTACGTAAGTCGGAATTTGTACGCACAGTAAATATACGTTAGTGTCTGTTAAAAAACATTGGCAATAATAATTCTTTACAATATTTACTTCATGATGTTTCTATCTTGTCTGATTATTTATTGAAGGTTTCTATCGTGTCTGATTATTTCTTGAAGGTTTCTATCTTGTCTGACTATTTCTTGAAGGTTTATATCTTGTCTGATTATTTATCGAAGGTTTCAATCTAGTTTGGTTACTTCTTGAAAGTTTCAATCTCATTTGGCTACTCGAAGGTGTCAACCTCGTTTGATTATTTCTCGAAGATTTAAATCTCGTTTGGTTACTTCTCGAAGGTTTCGGTCTATTATGGTTACTTTTTGAAGGTGTAGATCCCCTTTTGTTATTTCTCTAATGTTGCGATCTAGTATGATTACTTCTGGACGTTTCTATCTAGCTTGGCTATTTATCGAATTGTTCGATCTAGTAAGATTATTTCTGGACGTTTCTATCTAGTTTGGTTATTTCTCTGTGACGTATAGTGGAAAAAGAGTCTACAGTAATCTGACAGCCTATTGTAACCTCATAGCTGCTCTGTGATTTGCTAGCTAAAAACATGCATTATACTGTCTGTCTTCACTTACACAGCTTACTCTTTAGTCCCCACCTCTTTTCTTTTAACATGAGCTAACGCAGTGTTTACAAACTTCGAGACCTGTCAGCTATAACAGGAACGCTAATCAGGCTTTGTTTACCTCGTCCACTCACGCGAGCTTCATCTGTCAATCATAATACCTCTCAGACGGACAGCACGTGAGAGAGACAAAACACTGACCCTTTTAAGTTTGCGCAGGGGAAATCTAAAAATCCCCAATATCCTTTGATCTCGGAACACTAGCATTCTACAGGTAAAACCGCAAGTCGAACAAAAAGTCTTTTGATATCGGTCAAAACTCCAGACGAGAAGCTTTGATCGACCGACACGGTCTTTTATCTTGATATGCCTAGCTTCTGAATTTTGGGTCTCACAGGAGCGCGAAATTAACAACATTAGCGATCATAGAAATCTAATGATATATATACGGCTGTTTTCTTAACCCCGCCATCAGAAGTCAGTCAGAATTTGAATAGTCTAGCGTAGTCATAGAACCAGTTTTTCTTGTTGGAATAGTGTTTTATAGTGATTGTCTGGTAAAAGGATAATAAAGCTAATGATTTTAAAAAGTGATAGCTTTTTACATTTATTCTTCATTTAGATTTTTCTCGCTAGTAAAACGAGTGAAATAAAGTAACGCGTAGCGATTTCATACCAGATATTCAATTAAAATGTTAAATCACGCCACCCGCTACCCACTTACCTTAGACGGTAATTATGTTAACAGTGTAGGCAGACGCGACACTAAATCTCTACAGGAGAGAGATAAACCCGACGGTTTAGCTGACCGGACTTATAGGCATTAAAGCGACTGATAAAGGGTGTATAGAATACACGTTATATTTCATTTTGTATATTTGTTATTATAGTGTCTATTATTTTTGATACCATACGACAAACTAACAGACGCCGACAATTTAATAGCTATTTAATGACAGGCGATCATTGTTTAGGTAGCGCGTATGGAGGAATTAAATAATAATTAACATTGTACGCTGACCGCCGGCGCGAGCAGGGGGCCGGGCGAGTTAACATAACTCAGTCCGACCGAACTCAGCCGCCAGCGACGTCTGCTAGCGTGTAGGCGTAAGGAAAGATCGTGTGCCTTTTAAACCTAGTCAGGACTGACGGAGTGGAGAAGAGATCGTCTTGTCCCCGTCTGTGTGTATATATAGTAGTAGCATTATTTTCATAAATGTTTTCTTGTATTCTTCGCAGACCTGATCACAAGGGCGTCCAGCGGTCTTTTGTTTTGGTATTTTTCTCCTTTACTTGTCTTGTGCATTACCAATTTCATTTATAAACGTGTACTCGCCAAATGGTATTTGAGAACAATAAAATTTAACACTGGACTTACCAAATCCAGATATATATTCTTACCAGCCACAGTGGTGTACATATACCATTATTATTGTTCCCCGACTCCTGACAGTCGTAATTCAAGTGCAGTATATCTCTAGATACATACGCTGTGCAGAATCGGCGCTCTAACACAGAGTTGGCCGATAGAAGAACCATCATCATCATTTGTAACATTTTTTAGCAACCAGATTTTTCCCAATACTGGAAGTATTTCCCCGTGAAAGGGTGAACCTCAAGAACTCTCACAGTTTTAACTATTCGTAGTAACACTTATATCCAGGAGAAGCACCATATTAGGCGTTCACCTCACTAGTTAGTTTCTGGGTATGAAATGGGGCCAATTTCGATCTGCGACAATTGGGGTGACAGAATATTAAGTGAAATAGATAATATATTCATGGACTAATTCTATTACCAAGGGATATTACAGACCTACCATACCTGGCAATTAGGTAAGAGTGTGTCGCAAAATTGGTTTCAATACATTGCAAACGCGGCTTCGCATAGTTTTACAGACCATTCACCTCTCGCTTATCACGGGACCGGCCGCTTACAAAATGGCGGTGTATCGACAAACTGTCGATGAGACATCGGCAATCGGCAAGGATAATATGAGCAAAATGGAATTATTGTGAAAAGGATTTCATCTTTTATTCCAGGAGAGGATTGTGTATAACTGTATATAAGGAAAAACAGTAGGAAGTTATCATTTACGGAGATCAATGCGTATTACGGCTGTCCTCAGTTAAGCTGAAAGCCTGTAAACCCACTTCTGTTCTAAATACAAAAATCAACAAATAACAGTTTGTGAAATTACATGGATAAGAAAATAGAAATATATCGGCTGTATAAAACAAGATAGGATGGAACAGTATGAATAATATATAAGCCGAGGATGAGAAAGGGAAAGTTTCAGGCAACGCACAGATCCTGTGAAATCACGGCTTCAGGAAGAAATTTCAGCCCGAGTTTTAGGCTGTGACGTCATCCCCCCCCCCCCCCCCCGATACGTCCGCCAGATCTTTATAAAAGGCGGAGCGCTAAACAGAAAAGACACACTGAAAGTAGGTTTGAGACAGACTGGAGGCAGAGCTCACCACTACACATATTCCATCTGAATTGTGAGCGGATCGCCAGAAATTTTCAGTCCAGTGTCTGGAGTCTGAGGGTAAGCGAAATTATGATAACTATAATGTATAATATTTTTTTTTATTGCAGGTTCGTATAGTCTTCACAAAATATGCACGTAGAATAATTATCGGTATAAATGTATTGCTAATTTTAATATGATATAAACATGTGCTATGTGGATGATTGTTGGCACTGATAACTTTCAAATAACAATATGTATTCATTACTGGCATGAATGAATATGTGTCCTGATTCAACTACAAGGGAACCAGGAATCACAATCAATTTAAATTACAAGTTATGTACAGAATGTATTTAATATGAATATTGTAGTGACATATATTATTACAAATGTTCTATGTGTGTCAGTTGTGTAGTAGTAAAATGAGGTAATACTGGTTTTGTTTTGTTCAAGCTCTGTTGGTATTTGTCATCATGACTTCAATAGTTTGTCTTTAGGGATCAGTATTGGAGATGTTCACAGTTCCTGATTTTAAGACAAGTAAATTCCCCTCTGAATGGTATTTTTATAAAGTTATTTCTAGATGAGGGGACATAATGTTGAGCTCAGCTGGCCAACTCTGCTTATCTTGAGTGATGGCGGCAGGAGAGGACTCCTCTGCTCGAATTCTCTTCTGGGCTCTGGAGACACCTCACTGATAGCTAAAAGGACCAAGGAGTATGCTGTCCGACACTGGATTCAGCAAATCTCTGACCAGGTGCTGCTCACTACCATCAAGACCACTGTCCCTGAAATCAAGAAGGATGTACCTTCTACTTCATAACTAATTTATATTCTCTTTTACACTGATCACAATACAGCACAAACATTGCGTTCAGAGCGTTAGGCCAACAGTCAGCTTCATCTGAAATACTTTATACCAGCATTACCATCCTTAATGGTCACTACGCCTCTGCACTTCCAGCATTATTTCTTTCTAGTCAATCATCCAGGTGTCAGTGTACTATTTGGCCATTCCATGCCGTTTTACTTCTCTCCGACACCCTCTGTTCAGGCTGGAGCATTTTAGGCTTTACCTCACGTTTGCCACTGAACTACACATATATATACAGGCATAAATCAACAATTCACATTCAATTTTCATTAAAAGATATTAAATGGTTCAAGCTTACCACAATTCATACGAATAACACAGATACGTTGATTAGCAATGAATTCTGGCACAAACTGGCACAAACTTCCATCTGCCTATGTTCCAGGCTTTTATTGAGCCAAATATATGCTGGCTTCAACGCACTGATGCTTTATCAAGTGTATTTAAACAAGTGGTTTCGAACTAACGCTCCCAAGTGTGTATATCAGCGAGACTGGCCAATGAGCCACGTTTCGACAAGTGTTTGAAAAAATGTTATCTTTTCCCGTCTCCCCTAACAACCAAGATAGTATTTATAGCCCGACCAATCGTGGTTAGGCTTTCATTTGTTGCGCTCCAATCAATTTGGAGTTTACATGGTAGGCTATTTCTGTAACGTAGATTTTTTTCAAACACGTTAAAAAAAAATCTTATGAGCAGAAATGATTTTATGCTGTCAGGCACCCCCAATATTTTATTTTGGGTATAATTTATTAATTCCTGGACTATTTGCGTAACGTTTTACATATTATTTGTCAGCAAGCCCTAAGGAACCCAAAAATACTAATTTAAAGGAGCTACGTGGTTGCGTTCAAAATATGTATTTTCTACCTCCTGTTTCGAAGATATGCTGTCTGGGTACTGTTATGTGTTCAACCGTAAACCCATCTAATGTTATCTTTTCTAATAAGAGTCTGTTATGATTTATAAACCTAACTCTGGGAAAGGGTAGTGTATTTTATCACTGTCCGTCTGAAAAAAAATTAGTGCATGTAGTCTTACACGCGTGATGGCAGCATTTGCGTATCGCGCGAAGCGTGTTTAGTGTTCGGCTTCCTCTCCCTTCTCGCTATCCTTTAGTCCAACTGTTCGTTCGTTTTGGTAACGTAATGTAGAAAAAGACATGAATGGAATTTAAAATTTAGGTCATTACGCAGTCTCTCAATTCTTTTCCAAGAAATACAGCACACGTTTCATTGAAGAAGGCGGGTAATAATACAGTAAGCTTTTATATCAACGTGAAAGCGTTACAATTTGCAGACGAAGCAGAAAACAAGGGGGATTTCGAGTACATTCTTTGTGATAGCACTGTCATTTTACCATTGCTCTTTTCTTTATTATATGTATTTATTAGGCTTTATATTTAATTGATAATTTATATATGTGGATTAGAATATTCCATGACACTTGTACACAAACGAATCACAACTAGCCCCACAGCCAAATGAAGATAAAATCTATCATATTAATTGCTTTTTCGCTTACGAAGATAAAGGCAGTCACATGGCAGAGATTGTCATAGGCAAATGAAGTGTTAGAAGCTTCATCATGGAAGATACCGCTTTTACGAGGTTAGGTGACCAGTCCCCTTCCTCGCTGCCTTTTCTTTCCCTAGCTTGAGAGCACAACTGAGTGCCCATTTACAGCTGGTAAATTGGAGTGTTCCACAGCCAGGTTTCAGTTCCAAAACCATGTAGTTGTGATACAGAAGAAAGCAACCTGATCGCTTGGTCAGTCGGTCACTCACTTTAGCTAATAGTGTATTAAGTTTGTGTGGATGCTAAGAATGGCATCAATATTTAAATTTGTACTTGATGTGGTTTGGAAACTACAAATGACAGTTCAGTGTCAGCATTGTCAAGTTGAAAAGATAAGTGTCATTTAAGACACTGACCACCCATATATGAACCAACAGCCATAGTTGAAAACAGTATTCAAACCATTAAAGAATTCAGTCAAATGAGGACAGTAATGTGTAAAGTCAGAGGACTAAAAGAACAGTGATACAGTAAAAGTGATTCCAGTTTTCATTAACTTTATTGTTCAAGATCCTGAAGTCTAAAAAGACAAGACTACTTATTAACATTGCAGAGTGACGGTTTCTAGTAAATACATTTTCTACAAGGACAGACAATCCTATCAATACATTAGTTTAGAAATAATAATAATTGTGTGAATATTATATATATATATATATATATATATATATATATATATATATATAATTAATATATATATATATATATATATATTATATATATATATATATATATATATATATATATATATATATATATATATAATAGCCCCTTCAGTCATAACTGACTATGGGAATGCGCCCCTGAGGTGACAGCCCTCAGCTGCTTATTTTCCTGGTGCTCCTTTCGACGTTTTCTCCTCACCTCTGCTTCTTGTGTGAGCCTCTCTTCGCCCAATCTGAGGTGGCGCCGTAAATAGCATCGCCACTTAGTGCGATCGGCAGCTTCATCCTCCCATGTTGCTGGATCCATATCCAGTGCCTTCATATCTCTCTTGCACACATCTTTGAACCTCAGCTGTGGTCGCCCAACTGTTCTCTTGCCATCTGCTAATTGTCCGTAGAAGATATCTTTTGGGATGCGACCATCTTCCATGCGGCGAACATGGCCAAGCCAGCGAAGTCTGCGCTGTCTAAGAAGCGTATACATACTTTGAAGGCCAGCACGTGACAACACCTCGACATTTGTCACTTTATCTTTCCACGAGATGCCGAGGATGCGGCGTAGACACCGCAAATGGAAGGTATTGAGCCTTCTTTCTTGCTTAGCATAGGTCGTCCAGGTCTCGCTGCCATATAGGAGTGTGCTGGTGACGCAGGCATTATATACCGCAGCTTTGGTCTTCATTGTGAGTTTAGAGTTTCCCCAAACACGCGATGTGAGGCGGGCAAAGGTAGCTGCAGCTTTGCCAATGCGGCTGTCGATTTCTGTATCCAGTGAGAGTTTGTCATTGATAGTAGACCCTAGGTATGTGAAGTGGTGCACCACTGCCAATTCATAGTTATCGATAGTGATAACTGGTGCAGCACCCACATCCTGACTCAGCACATTCGTTTTCTTTAGACTTATTGTGAGGCCAAAGTCCTTGCATGCTTTAGTGAAGCGATTCATCAAGCTCTGAAGCTCCTGTTGGCTTTGAGTGACGACTGCAGCATCATCAGCGAACAACAAGTCTCTTATAGTGACCCTTCTGATTTTAGTTTTTGCCTTCAGCCTTGAAAGATTAAACAGATGGCCATCTGACCTAGTGTGAAGGCATATTCCTTCAGTTGCATCTCTGAATGCATGTTTCAAGAGTAAGGCAAAGAAGATTCCGAAGAGGGTCGGAGCCAGAACACAGCCTTGTTTAACGCCACTTCGTATATCAAAGGGCTGTGACGTGCTTCCAGCATATTGGACTGTTCCCTTCATGCCGTCATGGAATGACTTTATCATTTCCAGCATTTTAGAAGGGCAGCCTATTTTCAGGAGGATTTTAAAGAGTCCATCCCTACTAACCAGGTCGAATGCTTTTGTGAGGTCTATAAAGGCGATATATAATGGTCTTTTCTGCTCTCTTGATTTTTCCTGAAGCTGGCGGAGAGAGAAGATCATGTCTGTTGTTGATCTGCCAGCTCGGAATCCACACTGTGACTCTGGATATATGCGCTCAGCTAACTTGTGTAGTCGCATTAAGATGACTTTGGCAAAAACCTTACCAACAATACTAAGAAGAGAGACGCCTCTGTAGTTATTGCAATCACTTCTGTCTCCTTTATTTTTATACAGTGTTACAATCTTGGCATCTCGCATGTCTTGAGGAATAGTTGTCTCTTCCCAGCACTGGCACAGCATCCTATGCAGGGGGTGTAATAGCGTATATATATATATATAGTAATGCTCATTTCCAAATAGCAGAAATAGAAGATCAGTGTAATTATTAAAAGTTTTAAATTGCACCTGAGGACTTATTCACTTTTTACCCTGGTGTTTAAAGTGAATGTTCATTTTATTTATCCCCTAGACATTAAGTAATCATAAGATAGTCACAGGGAGGAGACACCTTAAATCCTGGTACCGTACTACTTCTTACCAACTGGGCCAGGATTTTCACAGTCTGACTATTTCTATGATATCAATACACCAGTGCTTATTTCTAAGACTGGGGTATTACTTGTAAGACCAGAACTCTTTACTGGCACCTGAATATTCATCTGCCAAGCCTATTCTTACATAAATAAATAATTTTAAATAACCTCCCGCTACAGAGTGTGAGAGTGGCCACTGCTTGAGAGAGTGTTTGAGTATTTTTCCTTGTTTGCTGGAAACTATCCATATTTCTGATTTGTCTAAATTTTGTTTACTTTACTGGGTCTCATAGAGTACCAATACTGTTCATTCTGTAACATGGTGCTAACCTTCAACCTTTGGATTAATAATTTTGGGTTTTTTTCTCCATTCGGGGAGGGTGCACTTTTCTGCTTTATTTCATATATGCATGTAAATGACTCTTTGATCTTTTTCTTTAGATATTTTGGTGTTGTCGAGTTTAATGATAATAAACTACAAAGAAACTTACCTTTGTGTGTTGGTCAGACCCATACCCCTTTTATCCGTAGTTTTTCACGTTTGTGTGTCTTGTTGTCACATAGCTGTGTGTGTATAGAGTAACTTATCTATTCTTGATAGGGAGGCAAAGGTGTCTGGTAATAAAGTACAGTCGTACGGATAGGCTGGAGGAGATAACCTAATCACTCCAGAGACATATCTATCCCTCAATCTACCACCTGTGAAATCTATTTTCTATACCTTTTCTCGCGTATCTGTTGACATCCACTCTACTTAGACGGGCCAAATAAAACAATTAACCTACCGTACGACATTCTCGAATTGTACGCTCTAGTATGATTATTTCTGGACGTTTCTATCTAGTTTAGTTATTTATCAAATTGTTCGATCTAGTATGATTATTTCTTAACGTTTTTATCTAGTTTGGTTATTTCTCGAAGGTTTCTAACTAGTTTGATTATTTCTCGGTGGTTTCAATCTAGTTTGGTTATTTCTCAAAACTGTCGATCAAGTTTGGCTATTTCTCGATGGTTTCTACCGAGATCGGTAATTTCTCGAATGTATTTATCTAGTTTGGCTATTTCTCAATAATGTCAATCAAGTTTCGTTATTTCTCAAAACTGTCGATCTAGTTTGGTTATTTCTCAATAGTGTTAATCAAGTTTGGCTATTTCTCAATAGTGTCAATCAAGTTTGGTTATTTCTCAAAACTGTCGATCAAATTTGGTTATTTCTCAAAACTGTCGATCTAGTTTGGTTATTTCTCAATAGTGTTAATCAAGGTTGGCTATTTCTCAATAGTGTCAATCAAGTTTGGTTATTTCTCAAAAGTGTCAATCAAGTTTGGTTATTTCTCAAAAGTGTCGATCAAGTTTGGTTATTTCTCAAAAGTGTCGATCTAGTTTGGTTATTTCTCAAAAGTGTCGATCAAGTTTGGTTATTTCTCGATGGTTTCTACCTAGATCGGTAATTTCTCGAAGGTTTATAACTACTTTTGCTCTCAGTTTTCAACATAGTATGGTTTTTTGCCAAATTTTCAATCTAGTTTGGTTATCTCTGGAAGGTTTCGTTTTTGCCTGGTTATTTCTCGTAGGTATTAGTTTTGCTTGGTACATACATAACAAGAGTTTTTGCCTTGCTTGGTTATTTGGTTAAATATCAAAATATCTTTACTGCTAACATCCTTCTTGCACCAATATTAAAAACAGATGTAAATATTTATTTGTGAATGCCTGTATTTTTATTGCAAAATCTTTGCTGATCTCCACCTTTTTATTCCATATATAAACAGTATTTATTGATGCAAAGTTCAAAGTATTTTATCTTGATTTCTTTTGAGCGCTAGAATTTCTCAATTGTCAAAGACTTTGCTGTTGTCTTTTACGTTTTTCCAATGAGAATCGGGTGGGTACGTGCACTATGTTGAGATCTTCTTTGTGTGATCTAAGGGGTGAGATCGGAGAACTGATGTTGTCCACGTGCAATGAAGATACAACCAAACCTAATGGGGTGGGTGAGCAGCGTGGATTAAATACATACGCCAAACCTAACGATCGTCTATATTTGGACATATACCTGATTACAACTGACAGACCTTGTGTCTCGGTTAGGCTTACTTACTTACTTAGTCGTTCCCCTTCTATCGTGAGGTGTAGAGGTTTGGAAGAGAGAGCGCCAGACTATCCCATCGGCTGTCTTCCTCCTGGCCTGGTTCCATTCTAGTCCTCGGTCCTTCAAAGATTGTCTAATGTTGTCCTCCCAGCGGACTCTGGGTCGTCCTGGGGGTCTGAATCCCTGGCTCTTTGTTTCCCATGCTTGTCGTGGTAGCCTATCTTCTCCCATTTTGCAGACATGGCCAAACCATCTTAGTTGGGACTGTTCTACTTGGGTCTACAGGGGGTGGGATTTTAGGCCTTGACGTATCGTCTGGTTGCGGACCATGTCTCTTCTTGTTACTTCAACCACCTTCCTCAGATACCTCATTTCTGAGGTTTGGATCTGGCTTTTGTGGGTTGTAGTCATTGCTTATGACTCGCATCCATATGTCAAGACTGGGACATAGGTGGAGCGGTATACAGCCATCTTCGTTTTTGGCACCAAGTCAAAACACCATGTTCTATGTTATTCGTAAATTCAGATCTTCCAGTCCTGTTTGTCTGTTTTCACCATTTTTCTCGTTGTTGCTCTTTATGACTTTTCGTTGACAGGTCAATCAGTGACCGGCAGAAACCAGAACGGCGACTAAATACATTCTTATCTCAAGCTAGTCTTAATGACTTGGCAACTTGAGAACGTGGACAGTAAGTTCAATTTTTCTACTTAATCGAGCTCCCAAATGAACAGCGTGTTACCGACAGCATAAACAAACAGTATATATATATATATATATATATATAATATATATATATATATATATATATATATATTATATATATATATATATATATTTATATATATAGCACCAATATATATATATATATATATATATATATATATATATATTGTAGCACAAAATAAACCATTCACAAAACGAAAATAACAAAACACTAATGCTGTCGGCGCATCAAGCCATACGACAATGCAAAACAAATTCAAAATTTATGACTAAAACGAGGTAATATATATGTCTAAAGTTAACACTAGAACGAGGTAAAAGGAAACTGCCAAAATTTATCACAAGACCGAGGTAAACGTAATCTGTCGATATCAGTAGAACGAGGTAAACGTAATCTGTCGATAGTTGTCACTAGAACGAGGTAAACGTAATCTGTCGATAGTTATAACTAGAACGGGGGTAAAAGTTATATGTCGAAAGTTATCACAAGACCGAGGTAAACATAATCTGTCGATAGCTATCACAAGAACGAGGTAAACGTAATATGTCGATAGTTATCAGTAGAACAAGGTAAACGTAATCTGTCGATAGTTATCACTAGAACGGGGGTAAAAGTTATATGTCGAAAGTTATCACTAGAACGAGGTAATTGCAATAATTGAAATGTTAAAATTAGAACGGAGGCACAGTAATTTATTGTAGGTTATCAGTAAAACGAGGGAATAGTAATTTGTCAAATGTTTTCATTTACAGAACAGGGAAATAGTAACTTATCGAAGGTCATCACTAGAACGATGTAATAGTAATCTGTCGAAGTTATAATTGAAATGGTATAATAGTAATCTGTCGAAGTTATAATTGAAATGGTATAATAGTAATCTGTCGAAGTTATAACTGGAATGGGATAATAGTAATCTGTCGATGGATATTCTTAAAACTGGGAAATATAAATATATGGATAGTTATCTATACAACAGGGAAATAGTAATTTATCAAAGTTTACCACTAGAACGAGGTAATAGCAATCTGTCGAAGTTATCATTAGAGCGGGTGAATAGCAACTTGGCGAAGGATATCCCCAGAACATTAATGTGTTGAAGGTTATCTATAAAACAGGGGAATAGTTTTCTACTGAAAGTGTACTGTGACGGGTACAAGTAATCTGTCGTAAGTTATAACTAGATCTGCTACTAGTAATCTATCGTAGGTTATCACTTGATCGATGTAACAGTAATTTTTCGAAGGTTATCATTAGAACTGGGTAAAAATAATCTGTTGAATATTTTCACTAGAACAAGGTAACAGTAATCGAAGATTTTCACTACAACGAGGTACTAGTAATCGAAGATTTTTACTAGAACGAGGTACAAGTAATTTGTCGAAGATTTTCACTAGAAGGAGGTACTAGTAATCTGTCCCAAGAATTTCACTAGAACGAGGTACTAGTAATCTGTCCAAGATTTTTTCACTAGAACGAGGAACTAGTAATCTGTCCCAAGAATTTCACTAGAACGAGGTACTAGTAATCTGTCCAAGATTTTCACTAGAACGAGGTACTAGTAATCTGTCCAAGATTTTCACTAGAACGAGGTACTAGTAATCTGTCCAGGATTTTCACTAGAACGAGGTACTAGTAATCTGTCCAATGTTTTCACCAGAACGAGGTACTAGTAATCGACGATTTTCACTAGAACGAGGTACTAGTAATCTGCCCAAGATTTTCACTAGAACGAGGTACTAGTAATATGTCCAAGATTTTCACTAGAACGAGGTCGTAGTAATCTGTCCAAGATTTTCACTAGAACAAGGTACCAGTAATCTGCCTAAGATTTTCACTAGAACGAGGTACCAGTAATCTGCCCAAGATTTTCACTAGAACGAGGTACTAGTATTCTGTCCAAGATTTTCACTAGAACGAACTCGTAGTAATCTGTCCAAGATTTTCACTAGAACTAGACACTAGTAATCGAAGGTTTTCACTAGAATGAGACACCAGAAATCGAAGATTTTCACTAGAACGAGGTCGTAGTAATCTGTCGAAGACATGATTGGTTTAAGCTCTGGCCTTTGTTTTGGTGATTATGAAACTAGTTAATTTCAACTGCGTTTATTTTCGCACTGCAATTTCGCCCTGTTGTTTACTTGTTCTTCGTTGAACGTTAAGGATGTTTGGTATATTCCATCAAGAAATCAATTTAAGCATGAATTTTCGTTTTCTGAAATTTGTTCTCTCTCCCTCTTTCCTTCTTTATTTATTATTTTTTGTTTTTTTAACAATTCTGGTTCATGAAGCTAAAATTTCAGTCACCTAAATTAATTTTTCCCCCACATAATTTAATAAAGTATAATTATTACTGTGTTGATTTTATTTCATTAGGCTAATTACCGAAGATTTGCATCTCTTTTTTTCTGTCTATCTATGACACAGCTTGTGGTATTTTTGTTATTTCTCCCGTTAATTCTGTTCTCCCTTGAAACCAACTTTTCATCATCCAGAACACTATATGACGTCATATTTGTCTATTCTTTTTCTTCTTATTCTTCTTCAAGTAGCAATCACGTCTCTCCGCAACTTCTTGTCTCCAGTACTATTTATCAATTCTGTTGTTGACTTCTTTGAATTGCCACGGAGTCAAGATAGCCAAAGTGGAATTTATGAAAAGATAACCAATGTGGAATTTATGACAAGATAATCAATGTGGGATTTATGACAAGATAATCAGTGTGGAATTTAAGACAAGATATATAATCAATGTGGAATTTATGACAAGAAAATCAATGTGGAATTTATGACAAGATAATCATTGTGGAATTTATGACAAGATAATCAATGTGAAAATTATGACAAGATAATCAAAGTGGAATTTATGACAAAATAACCAATGTGGAATTTATGACAAGATAACCAATGTGGAATTTATGACAAGATAACCAATGTGGAATTTATGACAAGATAACCAATGTAGAATTATGACGAGATAATCAATGTGGAATTTATGACAAGATAACCAATGTGGAATTTATGACAAGTTAACCAATGTAGAATTATGAGAAGATAACCAATGTAGAATTTATGACAAGATAACCAATGTAGAATTGATGACAAGATAACCAATGTGGAATTGATGACAAGATAATCAATATGGAATTGATGACAAGATAATCAATGTGGAATTTATGACAAAATAATCAATGGGGAATTTGTGACAAGATAATCAATTAGAATGTACGACAAGATACCAATGTGGAATTTATGACAAGATAACCAATGTGGAATTTATGACAAGATAATCAATGTGGAATTGATGACAATATAATCAATGTGGAATTTATGACAAGGTAATCAATTAGAATGTACGACAAGATAACCAATGTGGAATTTATGACAAGATAGTAAATGTGGAATTTATGACAAGAACCAGATGAAGGTGACATAGACATGAGAAGAATGCACTAGCATGGATAGAAAGCGCACTGAGGTAAACTGTTGATAGCGTTACAAGACAGACCTTGTTCTTGAATCTTTAGGTTAAGAAAGGTAGGTAACCGTAAAACTCATGAGAGAAGAGAACTGGAAACAGAAATAAAAGGGTTAAAAAAGATATGGAAAGATTTCAAGCGAACGGCAAAAGATTAGAGGATGGCACAAGATAGAAGGACCCGGCATTAATTTGCTGAAGGCCTGTATAATTTGGGGAGCCGAAATGTAACAAATGAGTTGCTTTTAACAATCTGTTCTCTTTAATTTAAAATCCTTTCGGCGTTAAAACATTTTTAAGATTTTTTAATTAAAACGTTATATTTTTGCATGTATTTTCCCAATCTCCAAGACTTCCAGATTTTTTTTTTTTTACAATTGCCCATTTAGTGTCTAGATTTCTTTTTCACGGACGAAGTTGATCTGACGATTATAAAAAGTCTGGCTAATTTTGTGGATGAAACATACAACTTTTGATCGGCGTTAGTTGTGCTGACTGTACAACAAGTTGATTTATAGACCTCCGGAGCATGTTCACGTGTTAACTAATATTTTGTTGTTTTATTTAAAGTCCCGTCTGTTGTTTATGCCGAGGAAAGTGTTTCGCCGAACAGACAGTCTTTCGTTTAATGTTTTTGTACATTTGTAAAACCGATACACGCAATAAATTGTTTGCATTGACAGCGCATGTGATAAATTACAATTTGGGTACTTGCAATTATTTCATTTAGAGACATCAAATGTTAAAAACGCGTTCTCCGAACAACGTAACGATAATTATTTTTAAAAGTCGTAAATTACATTTTTAAAAGTGGACACATGAGGAACACAAATGTTTTTAACAATTGAAAATACATTTAAAAATTGGACTACTATATATTTCTGTAAAGAGTCTATTAACAGTCGTAAGTTACTGTTATTGTTCAACAGAATCGACATCATAGCACTCCGGGCAAACCTCCCTCAGTATATGTCGAAGAGTGTGAATGCTAACTGTTCCTGTAGCTCGCTGGTTATATACACGACGGATGCATCCTCTCATATGTCCATCTTTGCTAGCCTTACATTTGGTGCCTAATTCAAACAGTCTTAACCAGGATGATTATTTATTCATAATAGATGAGTCGCAAAGTAATAAAATATAAAGTGACGCAAATATTTATTTCAGGACATGACGCTTCTTAACTCGTAAAACACATTTTATGACATGTAGGCGAGCATAAGAAAGACAAATCTTTTAAATCAGTTGTAAATATATATATTATATAGGAATAACGGATTTTCATCTCGTATATAACATGTTGGAAAGTTGAATATGTATATTATATAGGAATAGCGGATTTTCATTTCTATATATATAACATGTTGGAAAGTTAAATATGTATATTATATAGGAATAACGGATTTTCATTTCTATATAACGTGTTGGAAAGTTGAATATGTATATTATATAGGAATAACGGATTTTCATTTCTATATATATAACATGTTGGAAAGTTGAATATGTATATTATATAGGAATAACGGATTTTCATTTCTATATAACATATTGGAAAGTTGAATATGTATATAATATAGGAATAGAGGATTTTCATTTCTATATAACATGCTGGAAAGTTGCATAAGTATTATAAAGGAAAAACGGATTTTCATTTCTATATAACATGTTGGAAAGCTGCATAAATATTATAAAGGAATAATGGTTTTCAGTTGTATATAACATGTTGGAAAGTTGCACAAATACTATAAAGGAATAACGGATTTTTATTTCTATATAACATGTTAGAAAGTTGCAAAAATACTATAAAGGAATAGCGGATTTTCATTTCTATATAACATGTTGAAAAGTTGCACAAATATTATAAAGGAATAATGATTTTTTTCATTTCTATATTACATGTTGAAAAGTTGTGTGTGTGTGAGTGTGTGTGTGTGTGTGTGTGTGTGTGTATATATATATATATATATATATATATATATATATATATATATATATATATATATATATATATATATATATATATATATATATTGAAAAGTAATAACGGATTTTCATGTCTATATTACATGTTGGAAAGTTGCACAAATATTATAAAGGAATAATGATTTTTCATTAATATATAACATAATTGAAAGTTATATATATATTATAAAGGAATAACGGATTTTCATTTCTATATAACATGTTGGAAAGTTGCACAAATATCATAAAGGAATAACAGATTTTTATTTCTATATAACATGTTGGAAAGTTTACAAATAGTATAAAGGAATAATAGTTTTCAGTTGTCTATAACATGTTGGTAGTTGTACATATATTATAAAAGAATAATGATTTTCATTTCTATATCTGTATAACATGTTGGAAAGTTGCACAAATAATATAAAGGAATATCGGTTTCCATCTATAAGTAGAATTAAGAAAGTTGCACACATATTATAAAGGGAACTGACATTAAACTGTAACATGTTGGAAAGTTGCACAAATATTATAAAGGAATATCGGTTTCCATCTATCAGCAGAATTAAGAAAGTTGCACAGATATTATAAAGGGAACTGACAATAAACTGTAACATGTTGGAAAGCTGCACATATATTATAACGGAAAATGACAGTAAACTGTATGTGACATGTTGGAAAGTTGCACATATATTATAAAGGGAATTGACATTAAACTGTAACATGTTGGAAAGTTGCACAGATATTATAAAGGGAACTGACATTAAACTGCAACATGTTGGAACGTTGCACAGATATTGAATACTGATTTTCAGTTGTAAATAATAAGCTAGAAGTTAGGCAAATTTATTTTTAATTTATTCTCTGGCTTATGTGCCAAGTGACTGCAAACAATATATGCTTTTTCCTCGTATTTTCACTGGAAAAGAATAATAATTTCTCCTCATAATTTCCCTGTAAACAATAATATAATTCTCCCTCATAATGTTCCTACAAACAATACTATGATTTTCCCTTGTAATTTCACGGCCGGCAATAATCTGACTTTCCCTCATAATTTCATTGCAAACAATAATATAATTCTCCCTCATAATTCATCTACAAACAGTTCTATGATTTCCCTTGTAACTTCACAGCAGACATTGATATGATTTTCCCTCGTAATCTCACTGCAAACAATATTAATTTCACTCGTAATTTCCCGGCGAAAAATACTATGATTTTCCCACGTAATTTCAAAATAAAGAATGCTATGACTTTCCCTCATAATTTTACTACAAACAATACTATGATTTTTCCTACGTACTTTCACTGGAAAAATGACCGATCAACTTCCCATATAATTTCACAACCTACATTAACCAATCGCAATGTTATTCACAGTTACTGCTATTTTACCTCTTAGCCACTCCAACCCCATATCAAATAGATCCAAGTGATGATATCCAAACGTACAAATAGGATTTGGCGGTTCAATCACTCTGTATATTACAATCCATATTTACGGATAGCGCAATGATATAAGAAAGGTCAAGGTTGTCCCATAGCAGATACTGCCGTAGGGTAGTGAACTGTTAAGAGTTTAATAAACCAGGTCCAGCTTTATGAGGTAGGAGTAACCAGTTCCCGTCCTCGCTGTTCTTACCGTTTACTAACTCAGGAGCAGAACCATGTACACATTTACAGCTGGGTAGACCGGAGCGTGATGCTAACAGATATCAAACCCCGTAACTTTGCCTCGGACAAGCAAGCTCTCTCTAACTGTTTAGACATGTCGGGCGATCTGGCAATAATAGCGATGTGAATTTAACAGTACTTGTCAGGCGGGCCTGACCTAACAGTTTGAGAACCGTTGATGTAAAAAAAAAAAAAAAAACAACCTCCATACGTAACCTAACCATTGTTTAGTACCTGTCGCACTAACAGCGACCTGTGTTAACCTAAATAAAGCGAGCGGAGTAACAAGAGAGCTTTCACACCTTCTCGGTGTGCACAAGTTCCCAGGCCTGGGTAGGCTAAGAAATGAAAGGCCAGGTACAGGGAACGGTCGTGTTCAGTGGCGTACTAAGGTGGCCGCCAGGGGGTTGGACCGTCCCGGGTGACAGTCAGGAGGGAGGTGCCATCGGACACTATTATGATATTACTTACTGTTCAAAATCTACTTGTAAATGTGTTTTTTTATAGGGGGTGAGGGGTGCCAAATGTAGGGTCCGCCCGGGGTGCCATATACTTTAAGTAGCCCCTGATCGTATCAAAGCCAAAGATCCGCTAACCACAACTAATATATTTAAGAAGATAAGAAAAAATAAGTTATCAATATATATAAAATCCCAGCTTTTTCTGTCACTAACGTTAAGGGATGCAACTTTGGTTGAAAGGTAGACATTAATTGTATTGTTTCCCTTATATGTACTCTCCCGAAAATAGTATATTTTTACCAAAGAAGAGTGCGCAAATGACGGTGTGCACAAAAATATATTTATAGAATGTGTGATCCCGTATACACACATTGGGATCCTCGCTAGTGCTACGTAGTTTGTGTACTGTGGTGAAGCACAGTGGTTTAAAAAAAAATACTTTTGAATAAGTAAAATTGCCGTTAGGTATTGGTGCTTTTGAATTTAATTCCCGTCTTATGACGGGCTTTTACACTAGTGTTAAAATAATTAATGCATTAAAAAGCGTTCTTCATTCAACACTACTGACCTGTTACGTTTTCTTTGTTTTTATTATTAAATACTTAATTTTCTGTTTACTTTAATCTTTTGTTGTAGACTGATATATTTTTCCACTTTCAACTGACGAAGATTGTTTTCCCGAAACATAAAACAGATACATTAAGACTTTATGTTTGACCTACAGGCTGATTGAAAATTCACCATTCCTGTTTTTAAATTGTTATTTCTTTGCTTCTATCTATGTCATTCATGTGAAACAAACGTAAAATTTAAGTCGTAAAAGTAATTTTATTAAACAAATGCTATATCATATCAAAATTACAACTCTGCCTGAAACCCGGCCTGTTAAATTCATAAATTCTTAACGGGTAGCATCAGTTAAAACGTCAGTTTTATAATAATTTTACTTGTATTATGTTTCCGGAACTAAAAGAAATACAACATATTAGTCACATGGTAGTTATTGCTCCTTGTTTTTTATATTTGTTTCGTGTATATCAATTATATATAAGTGATAATATGTACATTTAAAAATAAGGACTTTTAAAAAAAAAATTACCCTTAATTAAAGGAGGAATTGTTAACATGGTTCGATTGTAATATAAGGTTGCTTTAACGAAACTAATTTATTGCAGAATTTATTGTTCCCACAAGTAATTTGTTACATAATTTAACGTTCACAAAGGTAATTCATTAAAGAAAGTATTGTTCAAACAAGTAATTTATTACATAATTTATAGTTAACACAAGTAATTTATTTGAGAATTTATTCTTTCCACAAGTAATTTATTAGAAAATTTATTAACACAAGTAATTTATTAGAGAATTTATTGTTCACACAACTAATTTTTTGCATAATGTATTGTTCACACTAGTAATTTATTTTAAAAGTTATTGTTTACACGAGTAATTTATTACTTAAGTTATTGCTCACACAAGCAATTTGTTACAAACTTTATTGTTTACACGAGAACGTAATTTATTACTTAATTTATTGTTCACAAAAGTAAATTTTTGGTTAATTTATTGTTCACACAAGTATTTTATTACAGAATTTATTGCTGACACAAGCAATTTATTACAAAATATATTGTTTACAAGAGTAATTTATTACATAATTTATTACTCACATAAGTATTTTATTACAGAATTCATTGCTGACACAAGCAATTTATTACACAATTTATTGTTTACACGAGTAATTTATTATATAATTTATTGCTCACATAAGTAATTTATTACATAATTTATTGTTAACACAAGTAATTTATTAAATAATTTATTGTTAACACACGTATGTATTACAGAATTTATTGTTAACAAAATGTAATTTATTACAGAATTTATTGTCAACACAAGTATATATTACATAAATTATTGCACATACAAGTAATTTATTACAGAATTTATTGTTCATACAAGTAATTTATTACATAATTTATTTTGTCACACAAGTAATTTATTACATAATTTATTTTGCCACACAAGTAATTTATTACAGAATTTACTGTTAACACAAGTAATTTGTAACATATTTGATTGTTCCCAAAAGTAATTTATAACATAATTTATTGTTCCCACAAATGACTGCAATTTTTGGTTCACACAAGAAATGTATTACGGAATTTATGGTTAACACAAGTACTTAATTACATAATCTATCGTTCACACAAGTAATTTATAATAGAATTTATTGTTCACCCAAGTAATTTGTTACAGAATTTATGGTTCCCTCAAGTAATTTGTTACAGAATGCCATGCTAACAGAACTGATTACCTGCAAACAAGTTCTACCTGCAAAACTAATTAATTCATACATTTTTGGTAGCATAATTAATCTTTTACCTACAGTGCTAATAAACCTGTATTATTAATTCTTCTGGCCCGTGTCAATATACAGGGTGGGAGGGGGGTGGGGGAGATGATCTCTAAAGAGACAAAGAAAGAATAAAACCGTTTCACCCTGACGTTGTTAACGGTGTTGGTAACTTCACCCTGACGTTGTTAACGGTGTTGGTAACTTCACCCTGACGTTGTTAACGGTGCTGGTAACTTCACCCTGACGTTGTTAACGGTGCTGGTAACTTCACCCTGACGTTGTTAACGGTGCTGGTAACTTCACCGCGTAAAACCAATTGTCCCATAAACCAACGCTGCTACATCATGTGACTGCTTTTGGTGCAGACTTGAAATTATTTCTGTCATCGCGTTGTATTTGTAAAGATATACGACCTTCATAATTTTTAACAATAGATCTTCACATTCTTACACCACGACCTTACCAAAAAAAAATTAATGTTAAAACACTGGATCTTCTGAAGGTAACTAACGATCTGCAAACGGTAGGTTACTCTAACAGTGGATCTTAGAATGTTTCTGCACGGCCTTCAAACTCTGTCTTGTGTTTTCAACCAGGGCCGATTGTATGCTTGCTGGCACACCCGGCTAAGTTAAGCATTCGGCGCCCTCTATAACATGTTTTAAACAAACAGTATTCAGGATTTACAACATGTAATCAAAATAGTTAACGCTGAAAACCATTCCTACATGGATTAATAGTTGGATTTTCCACCTCACTGCAACATCTCCGACAATGAAGAAACTGACAGGGCTGGCAAAGAATGTGGAAAGCTACCTCAGCCTGACATAGGTAGAACTTTTGAAGAGGCAAAGAATTTTATCAGAAGCAGATACAGGATCAAATGGGAAGCAGAACATCCAGGCCACATACACAAAAAAATGATGCATATTACCAGCTCAGTAGAAGAAAACAAGCGATAATCTTCAGACTCCGCACGGGCCACAACAGATTGAGATACCATCTATTCAACGAGCTAAAGATAGGAACTACCGATGAGTGTAACTGTGGCACTGATAAAATGACTAGTGAACATCTGCTTCCAAGATGTCCAACATATGTGAACCAGAGTAAGCATATGTGGATCAGAGTAAGCACATGTGACCATCACAAGTAACCATTCCTAGAAAAGTTCTATGGAGATATATAATCCCTCAAGCTGACCACTGTTTACTTCATATATTCAAGTTGACGTCTGAGAGTGTACGAAGAAGAAGAAGAAGAAGAAGAAGAAGAAGAAGAAGAAGAAGAAGAAGAAGAAGAAGAAGAAGAAGAATAGTTGGGTGGTGATTAATATTAACTGAAATAAAAATGTATTTTTATTGTTTTTTTTGTTTGTTTTTTTAAATGTTCCTATTTATTACTATGTTTTTGGAAGATTTCAGACACACGTTAGGTACCTCTAGTATTCTAGGCGGACGTCATATCTCCTAGTCACTCTGGCCCTCTCAAAACATAATTACATTTATCTAATTAAATGACAATTTGCTCATTTTTCGATTTCAAAATGTTAGAAGTACATAATTACCTGTTGCCAAATGCAATGTAACAACATAAAGCAAACAATCATTACCTTTTTTGCACATATGAACAAGCATGTATTAAAATGAAATCATTGATGATTACCACTTAAGAGCATTACATTGAAAATTAATCTTAGTATTCTAAATCCCAACTAAACATATAAAGATTTCAGAATCCGTGAGGGGTTGAAAGGACGACATCTTGAAGATAAACAAGCGATGGAAAGCGGGACGCACAAGAAAACAGGAAGAAATTTAAAATATAGAAATATTCACAGTGATGAATATTATAGATCAGAGCTTCTTAACAATTTTTTTTATGCCACGGACCCCTTTGATTGTCAGGTGAAGGCTACGGGCCCCTATAATTGTCCGATGAAGGTTATGGACCCATCTTGGAACAAAATGTACATAAATAAAAATAGAAATGTTACATGTTAAATTTTAGGTTATATACACGGACCCCCTAAATCTATTCATGAACCCCTGTGGACCACAGGTTAAGAACACCTGTAACACAGACTTCTTGCAGCTACAGAATCATCATTATCGTGACTCCTATGAAAATTACTTCCAAACTATATTACCGCTTTTGGCTCACACTTTTATATATATATATGCATTCTGTCATTTGAGACATAATTATGTCATTTTCGCAATTAAAGTGACAAATGACTACCACCCGCAACAATGCACCGTTCACAGCGATAAGGTGCTGACTAGCATTCTGTACTGTTACTAATTGACTAGTGAAACACACAATTTGAATGCGATGTCTCGGATCTGAGTGTGTTGAGCATGTTGAGATGAAGACAGCCTTCTGAAGAATACTTCGTAAGTGATAATTTAAAGACGTCATCATTTTGTTAAGTCAGCATTATTTAACTATATTCCAGCACAATATCGAACTTTCTTTTCGAGTTATAAGTGTGAGTTATACGCATTCGAAATACGTATATATAATTTACAACACACACACACACACACTATATATATATATATATATATATATATATATATATATATATATATATATATATATATATATATATATATATATATATATATATATATATATATATATATATATATATATATATTCGTTTTTAATTCTGCCTGCAAATGTGTCTAGTTGGCAATGTTTCTATATTTTGACAGTTGCTTCAGTTTACCAAGCTGTGAATGGGTACCTGACTGATCTTGAATTAGTGAAGGCAAAAGCAGCGATCAAGGCAAATAGTCCCTTCACGTCATTAAAAAAGCTAGATCTAGTATGGTGATATCTCTAACACTTCTCTCCCCAACGGCTGCATCTGGTATGGAACTATCGTTGCCTTTTCTAATGCTTGAAATTATAGGTTATCGCTGTGTTCTACTCTGCCTCATCTAATATTTCTTTATACTGAAAACACGAAGAGGTCTTTATGAAACTTAATAATTCCATTAAATATTTAAAAAAAACTAAGATATGCCAATGACACAGAAATTGATACACAACCATAAGAAAAAAGTATAACAATTACTAGATATAACAGTGATATACAAAAAGACAATGCGCCGTCTTCACAAAGATCAGGGTTTCTTAACGTTTTTTTTATGCCGTGGAAAGCTTTAATGGTTCGGTAAAGTCCGTAGACCTACGGACCCCTGCATGGAAAAGAACTTAATATAAACGCATAATTTAAAAAATGTTACGTACAAACAATACATTTTATTACGCATAAAAATCGTTAAGATTATATACAGTCAAACTGAAATATAAAAACAATCAGTGGAAAGAATATATTTGTCTAAATGCAAAAATATAATAAAAATTGTTGTGACATTTAAATTCACATTTTTATGTCCTACACAGGGGATCCCTCGTATTCATTAACAGACAACCACGGAGTCTCTTAAACCACAAGTTAAGAAGCCCTGACATAGAAGGTTGACTGTTGTTGATTGCCAACATTTTCTATCTCTTAGTATACCAAATTCCACAGTCTTTAAAAAAAAAAAAAAAAAAAAAAAAAAAAAAACTATCAATAACGATCACCTTTAAGCGGAAACAATTTCTGACAATGTAAAAATGAAACCCATCAAACTGTTCCACTGAATTAAATATTGAGAGACGACAATAACACTAAAAAAAACAATGAACTCCAAATCTTAGGCAAGATTAGAACTTTAACACGTGCCGTAAAACTTTATCTGTGAAGTAAGATAGAGTTCTTTAAAATTATATAAAATGTCAATGAAGCGAATGGTGAACAAACAAAAAGTCTAGTAAAGTTACATAAACCTTTAATGGAGTCAGTGATAAACAATCAGAAAGTCTTGTAAAGTTACATAAACCATTAAAGAAGCGAATGATGAACAATCAGAAAGTCTTGTAAAGTTACATAAACCATTAAAGTAGCGAATGATGACCAACCAGAAAGTCTTGTAAAGTTACATAAACCATTAATGTAGCGAATGATAAACAATCAGAAAGTCTTGTAAAGTTACATAAACCATTAAAGTAGCGAATGATGACCAACCAGAAAGTCTTGTAAAGTTACATAAACCATTAATGTAGCGAATGATGAACAATCAGAAAGTCACGCAAAGTTACATAAACCATTAATGTAGCGAATGATGAACAATCAGAAAGTCACGTAAAGTTACATAAACCATTAATGAAGCGATTGATGAACAATCAGTAAGTCACGTAAAGTTACGTAAGCCATTAATGAAGCGAATGATGAACAATCAGACAGTCTTGTAAAGTTATATAAACCATCAATGAAGCGAAGCAGAATGACTTGTAAAGTTACATAAACCATTAATGTAGCGAATGATGAACAATCAGAAAGTCTTGTACAGTTACATAAACCATTAATGTATCGAATGATGAACAAACATAAAGTCACGTAAAGTTACATAAACCATTAATGAAGCGAATGATGAACAATCAGAAAGTCGTGTACAGTTACATAAACCATTAATGAAGCGAATCATATGTCTTGTAAAGTTATATAAACCATTAATGAAGTGAATCACAAAAAGATAAGTAGGGGGTACAGAAAGATAGGTAGGAGGTACAGAAAGATAAGTAGGGTCTACAGAAAGATAAGTAGGGGGTACAGAAAGATAAGTAGGGGGTACAGAAAGATAAGTAGGGTCTACAGAAAGATAAGTAGGGGGTACAGAAAGATAAGTGGGGGGTACAGAAAGATAAGTAGTGGCTACAGAAAGATAAGTAGGGTCTACAGAAAGATAAGTAGGGGGTACAGAAAGATAAGTAGGGTCTACAGAAAGATAAGTAGGGTCTACAGAAAGATAAGTAGGGGGTACAGAAAGATAAGTAGGGTCTACAGAAATATAGGTAGGAGGTACAGAAAGATAGGTAGAGGCTACAGAAAGATAGTTTGGAGGTACAGAAAGATATGTAGGAGTTACAGAAAGATAGCTTGGAGGTACAAAAAGATATGTAAGGGCTACAGAAAGATAAGTAGGGGTACAGAAGATAAGTAGGGGGTACAGAAAAACTGTATAGCATTTCAGAAGGATTTAAGAATGCAATGAAAAAAAAAAAAACAACCTATAATTAAAATGGCATTGAAGAGATCAACGGACGTAGGTTAAGTCTTTGGGAAAAATTAGGAAGGTACCTTAGGAATGATTAAGACACAGAAAAATAAGTAGTGGAAATAGAATTATGATATTTCAGAAGGATATAAAGAATTAAATTATGCAATTAAAAAAAAACCGGTGCAATTAAAATGTCATGAAAGAAGTCAACGGTCGTAGACAAGTCTCATGGAAAATAATAGGATAAATAGTGATAGAAACTTGAGGCCTGTGAGTGGTATACAAATAGATATATGCAAAATGCCACTTTTTGGGGGGTGCTAAATTGGATGCGTGTCCTTTCACGATTCACTCTCGCAGCGAGGCGATGGCGCCATCAGGTCGCCTTAGTACTGCAATTATTCCATCTCCACTTCAGCTTGTTTTGAGAAAAACGTGTTCCAAGGTTTTGGGTTATTAGTTGAAAAGAAGGATATATCACATTCAAATGAAATTTTGTACGGTGATTCAAACTGTTAACTGTGAGATATTGTGTAGGATGATAGATTAAACTAGATGGTGTCGATTTATCACCTCAGGTAAATTTTGGCCAAAAGCTGTACTAAGGCGAAGTTGGATGGTCACTGGTTCGACTTACCGATGAGCCTATCACTTATACTACTTTTCTACTGTCTGATGACGTCTTTCTTTCTGTCTTACGAGTGTCTGCTATCTGCTTTTTTTTTGTTGTTGTTGTTTAATAAAGTTTTGCCTCGTTTTGGCGAGGCGCGTCCCGTTCAACCTAGTCGGTTATATTAGGGCGCATGTCCAAATATAAAAGTCCCTTAGGTCTGAGACTTCGCTATTTGCCTATATTTATTTATTTAACTAAAAGAATTAGAAAGGCAGTCAACTTTCACTGGGCACGTTTTGAGAGCAGAAAAGCAGAAAGTTAGACTTCTATGTGACAGCAGACAAAGTGTGATGAAAAAAACAGACAGGAAATGACAAAGACAGAAGATATATATATATTTGTCATGGACACCTTTTACTGTTTAGTGAAGGCTACGGACCCCTTCTTATAACATATGCATATAAAGGCATACATAAAAATTTTACATATAAATAATTATTTATTTTATTACAAAGACAAATCATAAAATCTAACGTATAAGTCATATTGAAATATTAAAACAATCTGTAAAAAGAACACATTTCTTTAAAAACAAAAATCTATGATAATTCCCCGAATAAAATTAAAAATTTCAAAATCATTTAAATAAAAAAAATTAAGCATTAATTCTGTTTTAATTTTATACACGAGGACGCCACAGAATCCATTCATGACCGCCTAAGGGTTCTTTGGACCACATGTTTAGGAACACTGCTCTACCGCATATGGCGAACTGTTTTTTTTTTTCAAAATTAGCCATAGATGTGGCGAATGCGAATTTAAATTTACCAAAACATGCAGAAAATGAGAAATTAGGTTGCTCTATCGAAAATTAAAAAAAACAATACACTGTTTGAACATGTTTATTAAAAACATGAACATTTTGGCTAGGTACTCGGAACGTCGTCAGATGCAAATAATGAACTCCGTTTTTTAATTGAAAAAAAAAATAGACCATGTAATGTGAATTTAAATAACTTTTCTGACGGGTTACAAAAATGCTGGCTGAATATTTAAGCCAAAGTATGGCAAACCCAAATTCGCCAGTCTTTCAAGGCCAGTACGCCACTCATGGCAGTATAACATCTTGACACGAAATAGTGACAATAAAAGAATTGAGACGAAAAATAAAGGCAGGACACGGAAGTTGCCGAGAGAATTATTATCTACCAATCTTCACCGCATTTGATGAAGATAATGATAATTGAGATCCTCATTATCATACCCTTCTTGTTCCCCAATGAAGGATGAGATCATCACTACCGCTGGTCTTCTTGCAGGAAGCCTGTACTACAAAATTCATATGCTCTTGCAGCAACGGTTTCTGTAAACAGTGGCGTACTGACGGGGGTGCGAGGGGGCGGTCCGCCCCGGGTGACAGCCAGGAAGGGGTGCCATCTGACACTATTATGTTAACTTACTTTTAAAAATATACTTGCAAGTGTGTTTCTTTATTGGCAAGGGGGTGCCAAAGGTGTGATCCGCCCCGGGTGCCAAATACTTGAGGGACGCCTCTGTCTGTAAACATGTGTTTTACATTATGAGGTTA